>JBBYHQ010049327.1:0-29654 GCA_038382645.1 Spergularia azorica | reverse complement strand
TTGATTTTCGTTGCGTTAAATAATCGTGCTGTTTAATTACGTTCGTCTTTGCGAATGAATTTTGAATTCGTTCAATATATTTGAATCTTCATTTAGAAGCCTCATGCAATGTGCTGGAACTGTATCGTAATTGTTTGATTTTCGTTGCGTTAAATAATCGTGCTGTTTAATTACGTTCGTCTTTGCGAATGAATTTTGAATTCGTTCAATAAATTTGAATCTTCATTTAGAAGCCTCATGCAATGTGCTGGAACTGTATTGTAATTGTTTGATTTTCGTTGCGTTGAGTAATTGTGCTGTTTAATTGCGTTCGTGTTTGCGGATAATTTTTGTTTTCTAATGTTTTAATTTGCTTAATGATAGTACTAAATAGTGTTTAGGATCCCGAGCAATTTAAATTATGAGTTGCCTGAAATCGTTGCATTTGGATTTCAGAGTTCGAATCGATTTGGTCCTTCCATATGTTCGGAAAACTGTAGTGGTTAGAGCATTGGTGTAATTTGAAAGTAGTTGTAAGAAATTTAGGAATCGAGTGTTGGCATGTTGTGATGTTGAATCGAGCAGAGAGAGTTTCGGTTTAATATCGTTTAAGGTATGACTGGTAGAGAGGTGTAATGTAATCACCAATTCACCATTACAACCTGATTAGCGCAAACGTAGTCGGGAGAATTAGGAGAGTGATTTCCATGTTTAGCAATGTGGAGAGCTGAATTTTGGATTAGCTTTGAGTCAATCATGTAGTAAGTTTTGGTTTCCTTTACTTGCTTAGAAAACATTTGGTAATGGTATTCGCAAGTCCGTGTCATTCAGAATAACTTTTGGGGCTTGTTTCGGATTGAGGGTGTTGTTAATAGTGTAATAGAGGTCTAAACGAAAGGAGGAAGGGGTGACGAGGGAACTAAATGGGAGTATTGCATTATCCTTTGAGGGAGGTGATTACTTTTATCTCCCTTTATAGGCTAACTGGCTAAATTTTACCTATCCTTTATCCCCATTCTCCTTCATTTACCGCCTCTATTACCTCCTGAATCGATTTGTTTTTGTCTCTGTTTACTCTGCTTGTTTACACTTGGCTGAAGGTCTCAGTTCATTTTTTATTCATACAGATTGATTCAGTGCCCACTAAATCGTACGATGGCCAGAAGACGGGTACAAGTGGCCTGCGGAAGAAGGTTTATCTCTTATTCGTGTGCGGTTCAGATCGTGTATTCAGTAGTTTAAGATGGATACTTACTTTAGGCTTTCTCTCTCATTCGCGTTTTAGGTCAAAGTGTTTATGCAAGAGAATTACCTCGCAAATTGGATACAGGTGTGAGGTGCAAATATTTTTTTAAATAAAAGCATGGCTTGGGATCATTATTATTGATTTGAGTGTGGTCTATGATGAGCAGGCGTTATTTAATTCTCTTCCACCAGAGGATTATTTGAATGGCCTATTGGTTTTGGGTGGGGATGGTCGTTACTTCAACAAGGAGGCCGCGCAGGTATATCATGTCTAAATTCATCTTAGTAGGAATGATGCTTGTACTGTTTCTAATTCTCTTTGGTTTATATTCAGATAATAATTAAAATTGCAGCAGCAAATGGTGTTGCGAAAATTCTAGTTGGACAGTGAGTTTATTCCTTAACCTGGTTTCATTTTGTTGGTCTGTCTGTCTGTCTTGCTGGTCTTTTGTTCATTGCTTTTATTCCTATGAACTGATTAATTAGGAGTTTAGGTTATATAGGTTGTATACATTGCAATATCTAGAGATTAAAAATGTGTGTTCCTAAGCCCGATAATTGATGGTACACTAGGTTTGTTCTTCAGCAGTAAACAGGTGCATAGCCCTCTTCATCTTTTATCTTCAAGCCTTCAAGGTTTATGTGTGGCTATCCTTCTTGTATTGGTTGCGAACTGGTTCACTGTGTTTCTAGCTCAAAAGTGTAATTCTACGGTGGACCCCATGGGGATTTAATTCTTTAATACATGTGAATAATTTCTTCTCGTGAGATTCTTGGTATTTAGTGAAGATTAATTGATTGGCATACATAACTAGTGCATGGGACATCCAAGACGGTCAAATAATGCTCGATGTTGCTCCCTTTCTGTTGAAACAACTCCTTCATTTTTCTATGCTGGCCATACTAGAAGATTTCAGTTTCCTGATAGTCAAATTAATTTACCGAACCTGGCATACCCCTGAGTCCCTGACACCCCGAGGGTATCACGCTTATTACATTGCCAAACACCAGGCTACCTAACTGGTTGTCTGTACATACAATGCTATAGGGTATGACTAAAAAAAAAATATAGGAGGTATACCTCGAAGATCTATCATATATACCTGATGCAAAGGGAGGCTAAATCTTTTAGTAACTCTTTTCTGCAGATGTAGGCATGACCTTTCTGTTTGTTGACCCAACAACTTCTCTTATCATACTACGGTAGTGGAATTAAAGCTGTTTACCCTTGAATCTTGTGCATAAAGCACAAGCTGGTAAAATGAGCTTGTTGGACTCAGCTGAAGAACTCTTGTTTCCTGACCATATCTAATTTTTATATTTTATCTTATTTTTGTATCAAAATTTCTTGTAGATATGATTGCAAGTCCATTGTTGCTAAATGCTTGCTTAATATTAAGAACCGAAACACAACATTTGCTTAGTATGAGTTGGTTCTGCTTGTTTCTATTTTGAGAATTTGATAATTTAATGGTTACAGGGATGGTGTTTTGTCAACCCCGGCAGTTTCTGCTGTAATTCGGAAGAGGAAGGTTGGTTATCTTTCACCATTTTGCATCTAGTTTGTGTGTGAGTGCAAGATTTGTATTTTTATTGCCCAACAATTTATGACTTGTTATGTCAATAAGATGATCACTTCACAGTTTGATTGCTCATGTTATTGCAGGCCAATGGTGGCTTTATAATGAGTGCTAGTCATAATCCTGGTGGACCAGAGTATGATTGGGGTATCAAGGTAATTTGACACAGGTTTACTGCTCAATTTGCGCGAAGTATCCCTTGTTCCAACTTCTGACAACCCTTATCAGTTCCTATCCGTTTCTGTATTGCATGTGCACTAAACTACTGACACTGCTGATATAGTAATCTTTAGGTCTAACTTCTTCTTCTTTATTTTTTTAATAGATAATCTTTATGTCTATTTCTTACTCCTAGACAAACTGATGTTTATTTGAATTATTTTACAATGTTACTCAATTTCTGAAGAGGACTCTCCCAAGAGACCATGGGATGTTTTTTGTAACCTGCACCCTATCTCATCTTCTGACTTACGTTTTATAATTTTGTTTGTAACTTTGCAGTTCAACTACAGCAGTGGACAACCTGCACCAGAATCCATCACTGACAAAATATATGGGAACACACTTTCTGTAGGTCTCTAATTCCTAGTGAGTTATCATTGTCTAAGTTATGAGATCCTCGGTTAGCATTTAGGCATCTACTTTATAATGTGTTTTATAAAGCTCCATTTTTGTCCCTTGTAGATATCTGTCCAGTTTAAAACATTGTGTTTAACCATGGCTTTAACATGGGGCATTGCTATATGAAGTATGTCATCATGTTTATGATGCCTACTTATGCCAATATTGTTTCTCGAGTGATGGAAGTTATACATAATATGTGTGCTTACTTTGTCTACAGTACATGGTTTTTCTTGTAAACTTGAAACTAATAATTTTGTATAAGTGTTGCTGCCTATTGTCCCTTACGTTGCCTAGGTCCTTGGGGGGATTTATAGGGCTCCAATGACGGCTTTTAAATTAGATAAACTATGAACTGTTGATTACTCAAAACCTGTAGAAATCCAATTCCAGTGTTTGTTATGGTTCCCCAACTTTGCTTACCTGACTACAATCACATATGAAATTTTTGGTTGGTTACCTCGTCGTAGTTGCTACACTTTCATGCGTCTGCAATATCTTCCTCAATTTTCTGGTCCTATAACACTTTGATCTGTGAAAAACTGTCTGCAGATATCTGAAATTAAGATGGCAAACATCCCTGATGTTGATCTTTCTAAGGTTGGAGTAACAAAGTTTGGCAACTTCATTGTTGAAGTAGTTGACCCAGTGGCTGACTACGTGGAGCTGATGGAGGTATATTGCCAAAGATTTTTTTCATGCTTTCCATCCATTTCTATTTGATTTAAATAAGATTGATTAATATTTGAGCACTTACTGTGAATGCCTCTAATACTGTTCTTGTATGCAGAGTGTCTTCGATTTTGGGCTGATCAGAAGTCTGCTGTCACGGACAGATTTCAGGTGCACCCATATGTTCTCAGTTGTCCCCAATTCCGTTCCCTCCTTCCCATTCCTTTTGATTTTATATTAGTGTCGTTGGAAATGGTCTGCCGGTCCTCTTACCTGAAGTGATATAATTTTAGTAGATGGTTCTCATATATTTTATGCTTCTCAGGTTTACGTTTGACGCCATGCATGCAGTAACTGGGGCCTACGCAAGTCCAATCTTTGTGGAGAAGCTGGGCGCCTCTTCGGTATGTTCCTCTGCGTGACTAGAGTTACGAATTAATGATCGCTCTTGGTGAACAATTGGTTACATTTCTAAGTCTGATATTTAGGAGTCAATAACAAATGGGGTTCCTCTAGAAGACTTTGGCCATGGTCATCCAGATCCTAATCTCACGTGAGACCGTCTCCCTACAATATCTTACTTTTTTTTTTTTGTATGATCTCTTCTAAGTTTTTTTTTGAAACAGTTATGCGAAGGATTTGGTTGAGATAATGTATGCTGAGAATGGCCCAGATTTTGGAGCAGCAAGTGATGGTAAGTGCCCCCCCCTCTTCTGCACAAGGAAATAGATGAGTATTTATTCAAATAATTCATTAGATGGAACACATTCTCTGATGTCTATTCTTTTCTTTCTGCAATTCCTTCTGAGCGTTGCTTAATATAGTCTTTCTAGTACCTTGAATGCTTGATTTTATCTGTATTTTTTTTTACAATGAGACTTTTTTTATTATCAATGAAAGAACATGGATAAGTATATACTTCAAGTTTTCAACTTTCTGGTTAGCTGAGGCAGTCACAACTAAGCCAAACTTTTTGAAACCAGAAGATCGAGAAAGAAACTAGTTATTCATCTCAATAACAAAAAACTGGATGGGAGGAAGAAATTTATGTTTGGTTTCAATATGAAAAAAAGAATCTAGATGAGAGGAAGAAAATTGCTGTTGGTTTCTTCTGCTTAATCTCATGTTCTATGGTTGAGCGTTGACAAACAGTCGATACGTGCTTAAATGCAATATAGAACAATCTTCATATGTTGTCCAAGACTCTATGTTTTTTGTGAACAAATTTTATTTCTCTTCATGGTCTAGGTGATGGTGACAGGAACATGGTTCTGGGTAGTAGTTTCTTTGTTACGCCATCGGATTCAGTCGCTATAATTGCAGCCAATGCTCAGGAAGCAATTCCGTATTTCCGTGATGGGATCAAGGTAGCTGTTCTCCACATTTAGGATTTTTTCGGTTCCACCTCTGTTCCTGGAAAGCTGAGTTATTGGCTGCCTTTCAATTTTGTAGGGGTTGGCTCGATCTATGCCAACAAGTGGTGCACTTGACCGTGTTGCTGAAAAACTAAATCTTCCTTTTTTTGAGGTTTCCATCCTTTGAATATACGCTTTTTAGTTGGTTGGAAATGTGGTATGATGATAGCAAATTATGCTGAGAAGAAATTATCTTGGTGTAGGTTCCTACTGGGTGGAAATTCTTTGGAAATCTCATGGATTCTGGAAAGCTCTCAATTTGTGGAGAAGAGAGCTTTGGTACTGGTTCCGATCATATCCGTGAAAAAGATGGTATATGGTAAGTATATGTGGTTTAGCTTTCTCAGAATAGTTGCAAATTTGTGGTGGAAAGTGTGTAACCTATTGAATGTCTAAGTCTGATACGATGATGTTTCTTCGTCAAAAGTAAGGTTTATCGTTCTGGATAACGTCAGTACGCAGTCCTCTTAGCTTTGTTTTTGTTGACACCCGCCTGTTCTGGTTTCCATTTACCTGTTCAAATTCATTTAAAAAACATTCCTAGTGCCACAGTGGGGTGAATCGTCACACCATGTCTTGTATGTCGGTGGCACCATATAAAAGGGAAGCTCAATGTGATTTACTAGGTGAGGGCTTAGTTAGTGGATGGGCTTATCTATGATCAAGCTGTTGTACTTTGTTGCGGTATCTCGCATTCCCCTCCCCTTCCAAGGAATACCCAACTTGTACTTCTGTTCTACGCGATGTTGCAAAATATGAACTACGTTGTTGCCTGTAGTTCCTTAGGGTTTATGATCTGTATTGTTTGTGAATATGCAGTCCTTCATTTGGTTTCTTAATAAGAGAGGGTATTTAATGCCTTCTGGAGGATATTGAAATTGGCGACTGCATGTCCGATCCGCGGCTCTGCTGGCATGCTGGTGTTAATGTAACTTATATGAGTCTGAGAGTACTACTTACTCCAGAGGGTGATTTAAGTTGCGCCGAGTGAAGAGGCTTAGGCTGGAATCATTACCTTAGTGAAAGGGGAAGAATGATAAGATTATTTTGAAGCTAAAGCTAAAAGGAGAATGTGGAACATGATGCCTTTCACAAAGTTTGCCTAGTAGTTACTCTGACTTCAGTTCTTTACCAAATTTTGGTGCTCAACCTGAAAGCATGTTAGCCATATTTAACTTTTGTGTTGCATGAACCCAAGCTCAGTTTTCACGTGTACATGTCATTTCTCCATATACTGCCAAGTTTTGAGTTCTCTAACAGGATTTATCCAAAAAATAAAAAAAAATTGGGTATTGCAGGGCTGTCTTAGCTTGGTTGTCGATCATTGCTTACCGAAACAGGGATACTAAACCTGGAGAAAGACTAGTTTCTGTTGCTGATGTTGTTAAAGAATATTGGGCAACTTATGGAAGGAACTTCTTCTCCAGATATGATTATGAAGTGAGTATCAAATTCATAATTTTCTAGCTCAATCATTCAAGAGGAAATTTTTTACAAAATATCATTTACATTATATGCACTATTGTATAGATTGACCAAAGTTCAATCCTTCATTTTGTGGGTCCATCATGTACGGGAACAAACTTTGTATACTAAATTAATTAGGTACTAGGCTAATTGTATATTGACAATGCAAAACAACCTCTTGGGTGGGGAACTACCGTTTGCTGATGGTGGGTTTATGACATTGCTTTTTATGACAGGAATGTGAATCTGAAGGAGCCAATAAAATGGTTGAATATCTCAGGGATTTGATATCGAAGAGCAAGAAAGGAGATAATTACGGTAGGCATTGTAAAATTCTTAATGTACAGATACAAGGTCCATTTAAAGTTCAGGTTCTAATCTGTCGCTTGAAATAGGTGACTATGTCCTTCAATTCGCAGATGACTTCTATTACGAAGATCCTGTAAGCTCTTTCTAGTGCAACTTTTCTTCTTTTCATCTCTGAACAAAATTTGTGCTGCTACAAAAAGTTAACAAATAATTTGCCCTTTCTGTGTAGGTTGACGGAAGTGTGGCCTCAAAGCAAGGTGTTCGTTTTGTGTTCACTGATGGGTCACGCATAATCTTCCGATTATCAGTATGTGTCATGTTGAAGCTCAGACTGCCTTGATCATTTGTTTTATCTTGTTACATGATTAAGTGTTTTCTCGGCTTCCTCAGGGCACTGGTTCTGCAGGTGCAACTGTTAGGATCTACATCGAGCAATTCGAGCCTGATGTTTCAAAACATGATTTGGATGCCCAAATAGCATTGAAACCATTGATAGGTTGGTTGATTAACTTCTTCTCTTGCTCTCATAGTGACCTAATGTGTGCTGGAGTTTAATTTCTTTTGTTGGATTTTTAGATCTGGCATTATCTGTCTCAAAGCTTAAGGACTTCACCGGAAGAGAGAAGCCTACAGTTATAACATAAAGCCACAGACCAGCAATTTTGGCAAAATTTGCTCCACTTCACTGGGGTATCTTATTGGTGTGCCCAAATCAGGTATCTAAGATTCAAAATCATGGATTCCAGCATGACACAATTGGATCTGTTCTACCTTTCGAATCAGTCTGCATATACTTTGTAGCTTGAAAGAAAAAAAGAAATCCTGTTGTGCTCTTGTACATTATGCGAAAAATGGAAATAAAATGTCCTATGAGATTCTTCAAGAATTAAAGATGTGATGTTACTCGCGGGTGAGTCATCTTTCGAGCCTCTAGTATGCTCACACTGACATCATTATTAGACATATGGGCTGCTGAGGGTCCCTAATTTTACGTGCTTATCTGTTTTTTGGTTCAAGCATGAATCCATGAAATAACTAATATTCCAGGTGCATGACAATATATTAGCCACCCGACACGTCTGTTATACATGACCAAGCCATTGTTTGCATCACTCTGTCTGTATGTTTGTACCTCTTGGAATGCGGTATCCTCTACGCCCTGCAAGTTGATTCCTTGTTCAACCTTCCATCCTTCAAGAAGAGAACTACTGCAATCATGAGGATCTCTATTCTCTTGTGTGTTTTATGGTTTGGAAGAATTGGAGCTTCCCTGTTTTAGCTCGAGATCATATTTCAAAGGTTTTGTGAAGTTGCAAGATTATTGGATTAACATATGCAAGAAGTTGAAGGATAACTTAGGTTTCTTACTTTCTTCTCAGGTTTGGTCCTTTCCCTTCTCCAACTATGTGTTATTCTTCTTGCTGGTACTGTGTGTCTCGGATTTGGGGCTTGCAGTCCCAGACTGCATGTTTTGCTAGCAGTGTAATGGGTTTGCTGTTACGTAGTGACATTCTTGTTTGTTTACTGGGCTTTGTTTTGGTGGACCAAGATTTGTATAAATGTTGAGCTCTAACATACCCAATCCTGCTGTCGAAGGAAGCCGTGAAGAGAAGTCTAATACTGTGTAATGCGCACAACTTTTGGAAGCGAGGCAAAAACTCGAGTAAGACTGTTGACTTATATCATGTTAAAGACTTGACAGGGGCATATGGCATACACCACACATGTGCAACATATGTAATGGAAGTTGATAAGCACCCGGGATGGTCATGACTGGTGAGGTTTGTGGAAGAACTATTCGGTACTCTCGACCCTTCCTGCCATTTTTTTTTCCAATGCTTTGTTTGTCATCGTTGCAATTCATTTAGGTCTGTTGTTCGTATGTCGTTAAAGTTATGAAATGGGCTTCAACCATCGATATATTTTTTTCGTTGAGATGGTTCATTAATACTCCATGTTAGGAACTTTCTGGTACCTATTGGTTCGATACAACACATGTTTGAAACATGAGGCTTCCATGTTATATCGACAAATGAAAACATGGGTCTCATGTCATATGTTGCACTCAGTACCATGTGGTGATCATCTATCGTAATTATCATTTCATGGCGAGTGCAAATACGCAAGGAACTTGCCACAGAAGGGACATTGCAAGGACTGGAAAGCCTGGGTTATTGATCCAATTAAACTCTCCATCTTCGTGTTGAGAGGATTTTTGCGATATACATGAAAGAACCATTTGAACGAAAATTCTCAACTATTAATGTCAAAACTAGGTATTTTTATCATTATGAATCCGGAATTCCGACGTTCAATTTCAAAATTATCATCTTTTGGATGATTTGTGTGGAATCTTGACCCACGAAGATGTACTATCTGGTTTTGGCCTTTTGGGGAAATAATAACCGGAGCTGCAAAAGCATGTTAATGTGTTTTTGTTTCTTTTTTTTCTTTTTTTTTTTTTTTAGTATGAAAAGGTTAACCGAGTTCTCGACTTCTCGTATGCTATGGCCCTATGGATACTCACCTCTTATATGTGGCTTCTTACCCTCTCAGATGGTTGAAAAAGGAATTTTATTTAGATGTGTGGGAGTATTTGTTATTCATCTACGCAGGAGTATGCGAACTATTGATGTTGATACACAAAGTATTCAGTATGATGTGAACATGTTCAAAATGTGTGCGTCAATGGTCTTGTTTGAATGGCAAATTGCCGATCATGAGTTAGATGACAAACCGTTATGTGATGTGGTTAAATCTCTATGTCCGATTTTTGGAGTATTGGTTTACTCATTGATTTTCTAGAGGTGCATGAACGTTGGTTTCTACAATTTGCACAATGTTTCGAGGTTTCTATTTTACGCATCAGAATGGTCCGATAATCAAATTGCTAATAGTCTAATACCTGTAAAGACAGATTCATTTATGACTTTCCCATCTCTCTTTTTATGCGGTGCAAACACACAAGTGACCTTTTTGGAGTGGAAAGCATAGAAAGTTTGATTGAACATATTGGATAGAACTATGCTAAAGGACCATACTTCAGAAACACAGTTGAACTGATTAGATTCTTGCGATTCTCTTGTGCACCAATCTCACTTGGATCCAAAATTTATGGTGCCATAATTCTTCTTTTGTTATGATCATAGATGATGAGATATTGTTTGGGCCATGTTTTCCTACAACCCACATTAATTTGCCTCTATTAATAGGCTAATAGCAACCCAATCAGACTCATTTTCTTCAAAATGCCAAGCATGCTATTATTACAGGCTATACAAGATCATTTCCCATGTAGCACCAAATCCATGTTAAGGTGGAAGAACATGTTGTTGGGCAACTTTGATGAAGCCAAGATGTCTTGTCTTATTATTCCAATAATTCGAAAACGTCTGATTTGAGTATGTGAGAAGCTTTCGAACCAAATTGAAAAAAATGTGCGAAATAATATTTTTGATGATCAGCCACATAATGAGTATATGGATCCATTGATACTGGAAAAACAACGACGATATTTCTATAACCTCGTTGCTGGTTATATCTCCTCTAAACATAGTGTATTTACATTGGGTGGATGATAATGTCTCTGTTCAAACATCTACCAACATATGCTATTGGAGTTTAAGTATTAAGTAGCGTTGTTAACATGACAGTACAACATATTAGGGCCCGTTCGGTATCACTGTCGTTTCCTTTGGTTTTTTTGCGTAAAACATTTAGTTAAATAAGTTGCAAAATTACATTTAAATTGTATGTCTCTTTAATATTCATACAGAAAATGAAAACTGACAACTGAAAACCACTTTTTCTGGTTTTCAAAAACGAGACTTTGGTTTTAAAAAAACAGAAAACTGAAAACAGAAAACGATACCAAACATACCCTTAATTACCAGATTTAAAAACTCTTTTTTTCCCTTCCTTCTTATTCTTGTTTTTTACTCGAGGAGAGGTGAGAAAGGGATGTTGAAAATTATGAGATGTGTTGGTGCTTTGCTTTGATTGATCCTAACATCATATCAAATGTTTGAATTGGCAAATCCAGTGGACGACAATCACCAGATAACACACAACATTAACTTTCATCTAAAAAGATGGAGCGAAGTAATAGTAGTAGGACGTTTGTCCCTTCGTCATGTTAGAACGATATTCTAATCTAATCCTACACATTTGTGCTTTCAACTTTTCAAGATCCTACTAAATTTGGCAAATTTCTAATTGCATCAAATAAAAGAAAACAACAATTTTAAAAGTGATAATAATATACATTTTGAAGTGGAAAAAAGAAATAGATCTTGAATTACTCCGTATTAGTTAAGAGCATAAATTAAATTTTCTCGATCTTATATTATACGGCGTATGATTGTATTGGTCATATGCATTATATTGTGCCCTATGGTTGGCTAGCTATATCACACTTGTCAAAGTCAAAATATGAATTTAATTATGAAAAAAAAAACATTGTTTAGACAATACAAAAGTTACTCCATAATTGTACACAGTTGAGATTGAAATATTTGAGTAAATTTTTAACTTGTTTGTTTCTTATATTTTCAGAAGACTAATAAAAAAATACCGTCATTTTATAAACAAAATTTGTAGTTCGAAAGACAACTCCATCATACAGGTATTACAATTTACAACCAAAATGTGTGTTGGGCCTTAAACAAGTGGCCAGTGGGATTAACAAAATCTCATTTCGAAGAAGATCCTTTGTCAAATCTATATACACAGCTTGCTAATTTTTAATTAGTGCTTATCCTCATATAGCCCTTATGCTACCTTTCCCCCCAGCAAGGCAGCATCTACTTGATCAACTGGGAGCTGAAGAACAAGACTTTGATAATCATGATTTATCGCGTATTAGCTAGTTATATGTTCTTTGTGGAGTAAATAAACATGCCTGATTAGCTAGGAGTCTAGGACCCAAGATTACCCAATTTAAGAGAACACACTTTAGAAAAATAAACTAAGTAGATAATTTGTGTTCCCCACATCCCAAATTAATCTCCCAAATTCTAAGTATATAGAGTTAAAATAAAATAAGGAGAAAAAAGCAAACAAACTTTTAGAGGATAAGGAAAGGATGTGAACAATGTTTGTCCTCAAATATGAAATAATTTCTCTTTAAATCTCAACGTTTGTCAATGTCAAAAAAACCTAAAAAATAGTGTTATTTGCCTTTCATGGAGGAGACTCATTTGCCCCCACTTCAACACATTTAACTTGCTTTGGATCACTCCACTTACCATGTTAGTTGCCTCTACTAATGCAACTACTTTGTTGTCTTCTACCCCTATCAAAGTATTTGTCCTAAAGTGCTAATTCACACTATTTTCTACTATTACCTATAAATGCGTAACTACTATTGGAGTATTTGTAAGTGCGTTATGACATAACTTGGAAATAAAATGAAAAGGGTCAAAGATAATGGCTATAAGCATGGCATACTCTCCTAAAAAAAAAGAGCATACCCCATTGAAGACGAGAGTGAGGCCTACAATCATATTGACATAATACCCTCATCGGATCAATTGTATCCTATTTTTCGTTTTTTTTTTTTTTTTTTGTGTGTGTGTGTTTAGCTTTGATTATAATAGAGTCATACGCTTTTGTCTATACGTTATTTAGGTAACTGAATATGAATTTAAGTTGGATTAACATAGGTTGACTATTCATAATACTTTTAATTGCAAACTAATTTCATTACTCTAAGCTCAATTTTAGCACTGCTAACATAATTTTACTACCACGTGTAGTATGTACTCATATTAGACATTAATTTTGTCTACACTTATGCCTCTATCAATTGTTGGCTATATACATTGGACTATTATGTATTACTCCGTATACAATAGCAAAAAATACTATGGCGACGATGCTAGTTGGTAGACAGTATTTCCATTTTCTTTTTACGTTCTTTTTGAATAGGCTAAATATTTTAAGAAAATATTATCCAACCAATCTAAATAGGAAGATCTATAAAGATATGACAACCATGGAAAAAAAAAATTATGAATAACAATACTGTTTAGGTTATGTTCAACAATTCCCCAAATTACTAATTAAGGACTGAAATATGTTGGTGAGAAAAGAACTATTTGGGTCGGGTCAGGTCAAGTCATGTGCGTTTCGGGGTTAGAGATCCATGTAAAAGGTCAGGGCCAAGCACCCTGGTCTAAACAAGGTGGGCCGGTGTCAGAGAGAGAAAAAAAATATCTTCGCGTAAATAGTTTCATTTTTGGGACACCCCTCCCCCCACATTTTTTCATTTTGCATTTTGCAATAATAAACTGAAAGAATATAGTCGACCTGGGATATATGGTGTAGACATCAGGTGTTTTTGGTCAATTTTAACTTATCACAAAGACACAGACCTTTTTTATTTCTTTTTTGAAGGGTCGGAAAAAATTATCACAAACCTATCATAAAATAAATTTATTAAATGCAACAATATATATACTAACACGGCACCTGCGCATTAATATTAAAAATGTTATAAACTTCAAACTTGACAAACATGGGATTCAAAGCAGTCACAATTTGATTTGAGGCTACTTAAGAATACGCCGTCATGATCTAAGGTTTTTACAGAATATATTTACTCGTATTAAAATGAATAGTTGAACACCCCAACCTTATACCTCCAGATTCACCCATGCTATATTTGGTGATAAATGATAATGATACATTATGTGCCGTAAGGACGACGTTTATTAGTGTCAGGGTCATTGTGTGCCAACATCAGTCCCTCGCTCGTTACTTTTGCATGATTTATTACATCACATCTTTCTCAAGGTCAATCGATAATTGGTTTCTTTCTTTTTACATAGGGATGGAGTTAGGGTCGGATTACTTCATTTATTTGGCTATTTGGTGCTCTTATCTCCATTAGACAAAGATGATTGTCGAATCATTTTTGGTTCAATCACTATATATATTGATTAGTGATTTTCCTTTATGATTTAGAAAGTTATAAAAAGTGCCATTTATAATGGGAGTAAAGGTGCATACCCTTTTGTAGCGAAAGGAACGAAATGCGTTTGCCGTCTTGTGCTTTATTTTAGCCATGCACACGATCTTAAGTATAACTATTTATTATCTCTGTGATTAAGCCTTACAACTTTTCGAATTGATATGTATTGTTATGATAATTTGATTTAAATAAATCTAGATTTATAAAAATTAATTGAATCAACTAAATCTAAGTGCATCAACACTGTACTAACAGTTAGACTAGATTTATATATAAATTTTGAGATCTATTATGGTCTAAAATTATTATTTCTAAGTATTGAATTTCTCTATATTTTAAGTGCATCAACTGATACTGGCCTGGTGTGGAACAATTTCGAATGCTTATCAACCAAATTACATCTGCATGCATAATTTCCACACCCAATAATAATAACAATCATATGCTAAAAGTACAAAAAGTGATGATAATCATGCATGCATGTTAATTAACTCATAGTGACAAATGTCGTATTAACGATGTACAAATTGATTTTAGAATAGATAAATATAGTACGTACCAAAATTGGCGCTGGCCATACAACTCAAACTTACTGTCGAAAATTTAATTTTTTTTCGCAGCTATAAATTTGCTGACAACAAAATGCAAGGCTGTCCATGCAAAGGTTAGATTTCATTCTAATTAATCTTTTATATGAACTTCTGACACATAGCACTAGATATACATTAGTAAAATGGTTAATAATTAATGGCAATTTAATTATTTGACTAATAAAATTATCACTTTTTTAGTTAAATTATTTTCCAACATCTCTCTATCTCAACGAGACGCCAAAATTCCATTGGGAAACGTTTTCTGGCAATCTTTATACACGACAAAAGCAATTTTGGATCTATTTTGTCCATGTTATACTACTATGTCGTATTCAATTGAAAAAATAAAACATTTTCAGGCCCCTTATGTAAATTTCCAATATTTGTATAGCTATATAAGATCCCTCCAACATGGCTTTTCATTTCATTCTCCTCATTCAAACATAAACACAAAGCACTTTTGCTCTTCCTCTCTAAAACTTTCATTCTTTGATTAAGTTTAAAGTTCATGCATAATGGCAATTGAGTGCATGAGAAACACTCCTTCAATGACACCAAAAAACTACCAAATGGCCTCAAAAATAGAGGATCATCAAAATCAAAACAAGCCTCTTGTATTTGACGCTTCTTTTCTTAACCATCAATCCAATATCCCACAACAATTCATATGGCCAGACGACCAGAAACCATCCACGAATATGCACCTAGAAGAATTACGCGTACCTCTTATAAATCTTCAGGGTTTCCTTTCAGGTGACCCTGAAGCAGGCCTGGAGGCCTCCAGGCTTGTTGGCGAAGCCTGCCTTAAGCATGGATTTTTCCTAGTGGAAAACCATGGTGTTGATGAAAAGTTGGTAAAGAATGCTCATAAGTTGATGGATGACTTCTTTGAGCAACCCTTAGCTCAAAAGCAAAAGGCTCTAAGGAAAGTAGGGGAGCATTGTGGTTATGCTAGTAGCTTCACTGGTAGATTCTCTTGCAATCTCCCTTGGAAGGAGACTCTATCATTCCAATTCTCTCCCGATCATGAAGAGACTACATCATCTCCAAAAGTTGTCGAGGAATACTTCAACAACACGCTGGGTGACACCTTTGCTCACTCGGGGTAAGCACAAAACATTGTAACTTCATTAACAAATTAAACTACATATGATTCGATGTTATATATATATATATATATGTATAATGGGTGTTGGCTGACTATACTCGAGATGAGTTTGGTTCGACATGTCCTTATCACATCTAAAACAAAAGATCACTAGCATTTTGACTACAGTTTAAATATTTTTTGTTACAAAATGGGACCAACTATATAATATACCACATATTATTATCCTCATAAAATCGTACGGTATTATAGTTTGTTACTAATGTCAAAATTACCCTTTTGTATGTTTTACAGGAAAGTGTACCAAGAATATTGTGAAGCTATGAGCACACTTTCTCTAGGAATCATGGAGCTTCTAGGCCTAAGTCTTGGAGTAGGAAGAGAGCATTTCACAGACTTCTTCAGAGATAACGAGTCCGTCATGCGGCTAAATTACTATCCACCATGTCAAAGGCCCGACCTAACCCTAGGGACCGGCCCTCATTGCGATCCAACCTCTCTAACCATACTTCACCAAGACCAAGTTGGTGGTCTTCAAGTGTTTGTCGATGGCAAATGGCGTCCCATTCCCCCTACCGCCAATGCTTTTGTTGTAAACATCGGCGACACCTTCATGGTATGCATACAATACAACAATGTCTATATAACAGTCGTAATTCAGTTCGATTCAATTCAGTTCAGTTCAATTTCACTACTTCCTTTTCTGCTCGGAACTAAGTATTGCTTTTACGTATTATGTAGGCTCTAGCAAACGGAAGATACAAGAGTTGCTTGCATAGAGCGGTGGTGAATAGCGAAAAGCCGAGAAAATCACTAGCATTTTTCCTATGTCCAAGCAAGGATAAAGTGGTAAAGCCACCAAGAGAGCTTGTAAACAACGAAAATCCAAGGGTATATCCGGATTTTACATGGCCTATGTTGCTGGAATTTACGCAAAAACACTATAGAGCGGACATGAATACTTTAAAGGCCTTCACAGAATGGGTTCAACAAGAAAGACCTCATGCAAGCTAATTAAGCTAGGTAGGTCGTGGAAAAATATTTTACGTTAAAAGTTGGTGTTCGGGAAATTTTCCGGCTTGCCCCCGTCTCCTTCGAGCTATCGAGCCAATAAGGCAAGACGTACCAGGAGATCTTCGTGCATCATTTTTGTTAGAGGGTGAAAACTACATTTACCGTCGTCAAACTCTGGTACAAGTGTATGTACAACGAACAAAATGAATGAATATGAGCAGAGCATTAGTTAGTTTAGGTAATTAAGGTGATTGAGATTAGAAGCTAATGATGCGTTAGCGGTAATAATCGAGTTTTAAGATATCTCATGTATAAAATTCGAGTTTTGACACGATAATAATTTAGTTACGTATTATTCTGATCCATGACAGTCTACTTACATATGTGCTGACTGCTGTGCAATGTATGTGCATGGTGATCTGATCTCCCTTTAAAGAGCCTGATTCTGAATTCGAGTAAAATGGACTATCTTAATTTGAGTGGTCATAATCTCATGAATGTTATTACACGTATCGATCTCATAGAATAACGGTATTATTTGGGAACATATAATCAATGTTCAAAATAAAATAACCACTATAAAAAGAAAAAAAATAATAACAATGTGTAAGCTAAAACGGCAAAATCTCTTCAATATGAAATATTCTGATATGTTTGTTGGATGTTTATCTCATGACGTTAAATTAATGGCGATTCAAGTGTTCAGCCATGATTTATAGCAATTAAATTTGATTATCGATAGTAATGTGTAATTTTTTAATATGCACACAAGTATTAAATACTTAGACCAACTAACACTTTATCCAACAAAAACAAGAAAACGTATTCAGTAATCATGTCAAAAATAAAATAATAAGATTTTCGCAATAACTTTTAGTCTTTTACAAATGTCGATTCGTCGAGTTTTGTTTGATATTATAGCACTACTACACAATGCATGGCAAGTAGCCTATCAAACAAATCATGAATGACCAATTCAACTTTATTTGAAAAAAAGCAAAACATGTATGTATACTATATAGACATACAACGTTGAGCGTTTTATTATTTTAAATTTTATAAGAAATGAAACTCCGATCCAATATGTACGTAATTAGCTTCGATAAACAAGTTCTTTTGAGCTGGTGAATACATAGTACTCGCATAAAAATTGCCTAATGATTATTAATGCCCTCTCTCTTTTCTTAATTTATTCTATCGCTCCAACTTCCGAGTGTTAAACTATATACTCCGTACGAGAATTTGTCGATAAAATAGAGCCTTCTATTCACGAAAAAGGGAAAAAAAACAGGTTTAATTTCCACAAAATTCTTCTCGAGTCACAATTAAAAGAGATTTTTTTTAGGTCTAGATCAAACGTTTTTTTTTTTCTTTTTGGTATAGTAGTAGTGTAGTAATATATGCAACTTTCTAATACTCAGCAGATAAAGTCATAAAGACTCCCACAGTCCCACTAATTACTAAGAGTCTAAGATCATGATCGGCATGGGTTGGCTGAATCCGAAAAGCACTAACGTATGTCCAATTTTCATGTGTCGTCCTATATGAGAGTCCAAATTTACTAGTAGCATCTTCATATCCTACATGTTTGCCTAAATATGTGCATAAATAATGCTATGTTTTTACCCTTCTACCTAAAGACACTACCCAACAAAGTGCAATATCTACATTTGAAACAAACCTCTTTTTAAGATGAGGTTCACCAACTCACATGATAAAATTTCTCCATGAAAATCATATTCTTATATATTCTAGTTAACTCTTTAAAGGACAACAGAATCCAAACTTTTATGTGAACTAACTTATTCCGTTAACGCAATTCTTGAAGACACTACTGATAACAGCATGTAAAAGTCTATATAAATGAATTTTGATAATTCGATCTATATATCTCACAATCACCAACATCAAACATTTTTCATATTATACAGTGTCGATCTTGCACGTCGAGTTAGGAAAAGGTATTCAATAATACTTCCATCTTAACCATATACAAGCAGTGTATATGGATCTTCTGTTAAATTACACCCATTTGACCAGTTATCAGATATAAAATGAGACAGAAGATTTACGAAGTAGTCATTAAAGGTAAGGACCAAAACCTCATTGGTTGCAAAAATTAGGTAATGTAACTATAAAACAAAGAAGGGAGTCCTAGTACATAGGAAGAGTAATAAAGAAGAGTGAATCCTCATTGGCGATGGTGAGTCCATAGTGGCAAATGCAGAAAGTACGTCATTCTAATTTGGCATCTAACAAACACCTTGTTTTGTTTATTTTTAGGCTTGGAAATTTTTTTAACTTTTTTTACATGGGCCAGGCGGTAAAAGACAGACGGTATATACTTCCAAGACATGGGCTGGGCCCCCACAAATTTTGAATGATTCGAAAGAGAAGCTAAGGCCCTTCGCTAAAATCCATTTCTTATTTCTTAGTCTCAGCAGCAGGTGTATGCATGTAACGTTTGTCGTTGTGTTCGTCTTTAATCACTCCAACATTCCTTTGTTGATTTTTGATATATTTGTTGTGAGCGTCGTTAAATTAAGCCACTTTGAAACAGAATGAATTTTTATTCAGTTTGGTTCAATTCAGACCTAATAAACCGAAGTTTAATTTGATCAAGACTAATTACAGTTTATGTATATATTTCGTTTCAGAGAGTTTCCTACAAACCCTTGTCTTAAAAGGATTTCACTGCCAAGAAGGAGCACTTACTCGAGCACACAAACAGTGCTTTGAAAGTTGTTTCACGATCGGAGTGACGAACTAGCTAGAATTAGGGAAACCGGGCTATCTAGAATTTTCAATAATTTTAGGAGGGGCTCAGCCCGGGTTACTTCGTGGGACAAATTATGGTTTCCATTAAGGATACCATTTCAATGATTTGTGATTTGTGACGGAGTTTGTGCCTAGAGCCCAAACCCAATTCTAAACTGGTCAAGCACGGTCGTAGCCACCTCTATTGAAAACTCAGTTATATCCAGAATATGTGTTCTAGGGCCAAGTCCAGTTACGAACCGGTCAGATCTAGTGCAAATCCAAACCCGATGACGAACCGGCCGGGCACGTACAACCACGGCCACCTCTAACACAAACTCATTAAATTGGAATTTTCCATGGAGATAGAAACAAACGATTATATGTAGTAAAGAAAGTAGGTCTCCCTGATTGCAAATCGAAGTTAATGGCATTGGCTGCCGATCCAAAAGGCCCGCTTCACGTGGAAGCCTTTTGTTGTTTATTCCTGATCTTCTCTCTGCCTCTCTTCCTCATAAAATCCCCATGGTAAAGTACAAATCTTCATTGTCGTTTTATTCATAAAATGACGCATTTTAAGATTGCACCATGGATTATTTCACCAGCCTCATTTGACCTGTCCTTCTCTTGTTTCTATTAGTGCTGTCCATGTTCCTCTCTTTGCCCTTACTCGATCTCTACTAACCCTTAGCTCCCTCCACTATGACCTACTTAACCCACTCATTGTCTCCTTACCCCCCTATTAAAATAACATACACCGATAGGTCGGGGGACGATGTACAAGGTGATAAATTCGCAATCTCTTCAATACCCGTACCCCAATAGGCCAAAATGTTCATCTGTAATAGGGCAGTATTCGATATTCAAGGGGACGGTGTACAAGGTGATAAATTCGCAATCTCTTCAATACCCGTACCCCAATAGGCCAAAATTTAATCGGTAATAGGGCAGTATTCGGTATTTAAGTCAGACTCAGCTTGATCATGTAAACTTGTGATGGAAATGAAGCGAGCGTATATATCGTGAAATCGAGACTTGAAACTAGGGTTTTCCTCTAGTTTGATTTGTCACTCCAAGAGATCAGATCAGATGTTATAATTCGTCTGAATTATAGGGATTGCATAATTCATAATAGTACAAGTAAATTAAGGGAGAGTGAATAATAGGAGAACATCTTCACAAGGTATGATTTTTGGTTTTATTGAAGATGACAAGGGTTCATTATTAATTGGCAAAAACTACAAAGTGATAGAGTAAAAACATACAACTTTTAACTCCTAGTACTTTACGCAACATTGATGATTGATTACTAGACTAAACTAATAGATTTAACAAACTCCCAACGGAGTACTCGTATACTTTAAGGAGTAGATTATGAGCTTCTTATTAGATGGATTATGTTGGCTACTTAAAGCTACATGCATTAATATTGAAGCAACTACAAGACAAAACCATTTACAGGATACGATCTAATTATTTAGAGTTTAGACCTGTTTATTATAGATGGGTGATAATTCATCTACTGAGATGGTGATCAATATATATCGAATTTTTTTTTGTTGGTTATACAAAAAAATACAAGAAGAGTATATATTAACGAGTGAGCAAGTGACACATGACAAAGATAATAGATCCGAAATTATTACAACATTATTATTATTGAGGAGGCGCCATGCACAACTTAAATAAGTTATCGAAAAAGCCATATGAGATCCGGATCCCGTATCTTTAATTAGGTGCCAGCAATGTATGAAACGCACTTAACGGTTGTTCAATTCAATTCCAAATATAATCTTGTTTTCTTCAATAAAAACTTTGTCTTTTGCATTGTTGGTTAGCAATGATCGATAGTGAAGTTTGCAAAGGAAATATCCTTGTGGATAAGCTAAGATGACAAATTGTAAGGGTCAATTCTATTATCCTAAGCTCTCGTTTTATTCTAAGGGAACCATCTTTATATATCTTTTTTTATTTCAATTTTAGTGGCAATTGGGAAAACTATGCAATACTACGACCTTACGAGGAGTCCAAATTTGAAGACGATGGATGATATTGTTTATGTACAAGTACAACCTTAGTTACAATTTATGTTCGATTGATCCCCTTCATGATGAATAGACTCATAGGTCGGTTTTTCAAAGAATACTATCCTAGGAGAAACTTTAAAATGTTATGCCGAAGAGATTATGTGATGTTTGGTCTGAGATTGGAAATGATGTTGATGCTTGAGAATTGACTAGTTCAGCATAATATGATGTAAAATATAACTCATCTTGGGAAAGTTTTCCGTACATAAGTAAGACGATAAGAGTATATTTGAGAGCTAGTCTTTTCGCTTCAGAATATAATTCTTAGGTATATGTGGAGAGGATTACGTTCGCAAGTTTGTGCAAAATCATTTTCTCTGTTGTTAGATGTGACTGATTTATAAAACACAGTAGTGGACTACTCTACTATTAGACCGAACTTGTAACAAGTCTCGGCCTCTATATATCAATTTTGGTGACATGTCATATAGTTTCGTTAACCACACAAAAAAACAGAACTCTAAAGTAGCGAATGCAATACCTATCTATATAGTTTCTCTCATTTGGAACCACAAAAAATATTTAAACGGATAGTCTCACTATCTTAGCTTCATATCAATTGAGTCGGTCCTTACGGATAACGCAAGTCATTTTTCTTTTTGATCGTAGAGGTGGAATGACCATAGAGAATTCCATTTCAAGTCTCATTGAAAACGCCATGCATAGGAGTCGTACTTATGCTCAAATTATAGAATAGTCGATATCAATTGTTTTATTATCTTAATAATTCCTCCAAAAACAAAACCGATAAAAAAAAAAAGACACAAAATTTGTCATGTTCTGGTTCCTGATCTGCAGAGGACCACATCGTGGTGGGCTTACACTTAGAGGGCATAGGCTTATCAAAACCCGACTAATTCTTTGGTATCAACCCCTTGTTTTGTTTGATGGTGAAATCTTTTTTTTTTTTTTTTGAAATCTTGCTAAAAAGAGCCACCACTTTTAATTAACTTAAATTACTATAATTTTGTCAATTGCAATTTGCATGCATCTAAACGACAAAATTATGGGAACTACATGTCAAGTTTTATAAAACTCATAGTATAAATCACCCTGCCGTGTGGATAATCACAAAGAAATCGACAATACAATTCTATCATCAGAGTTTACGTGAAATGAAAAGATAGTTTGCACTGTACCCATACAAGGCTTCCTGACTGTTTTGAAATAATTCTTACAATTTTATAGAATGTAACTTTAGAGGATCGTAATCGTTAGCGCATTCCAATTTCCAAATGAATATTTTTGTTGCCTTTAGGTTAATCCATTGATTTCACTTCCTTTTTTATCCTATCCTAATTTTAGTTTGTCATTTTGTACTTTCCGTTTTTATGCTTTTTTAATTAGAAAATTAATGTTAATTCAGCTTATGGAGAGCCACGTGTACTTGGCATTTTGTTTTTTACTTGTTGCTTGGATGGTTTCTTTTTTGCTGCCCTTTTGTGTGAGGTGCAATTTCATAACATTTGGCTTTTCGATAACATCCGATTCTTTGTAACACAAAGTTTCGCCCCTTTTCTGAAAAATAAAATAATACAAATAAATACCACTAACCTTCATGAACCAATCAAGATCAAGTTGACTAAATAAGATGGTTTTTACCGTTAATCAGATCATGATTCATGGCCTAATTACATCATTGTAGTTGCCGAAAGTTGTAGGAATGTATAGACTAAGGATTTTTCCTCCTTTGACCATTACACTTGAGAAATTCGACACAATATTATTGTTATATACTTATATCATGAACGGAGCCACGTAATGGACTATAGGTCGATTGATCGAAGTCATCACTTTAGTCGATCCAACTAAAGTTTAGTTTTGTGATTGGCACGTAGTCATGATCGAGTTTTATATCTTGACATATTGTCACGCGAGCGTATTAGACTTTGAAAGGTCTCGATGACATACAAGTCCAATTATCCCCAGTGTCCATAGTTTAGTTTATTTAGAGTCTAAATGATTCACGAGTACATCTTAACAACATTCATTCGCACCCGTCAACCATACGATCAATAGAACAATGTAGGGATTCTAATCCAAGGATCCATGTGTATAGATATGATCATGTTTCAACCTACAGATTACATAATACGGAGTAATGAATTACTTGAAAAAATGTTCGTGTTTCAAATCAGGTGAAGGCCAGCCTGAACTCCTGAAGCTTGTAGATCAAGGCTTGAGATGTACGGGTGTTTGCCGGTTAAGGTCAGTGGGTTGGCCCAACTAATATATCTCAA
The DNA here is from genome assembly GCA_038382645.1 of Spergularia azorica. Taxonomy (NCBI): domain Eukaryota; kingdom Viridiplantae; phylum Streptophyta; class Magnoliopsida; order Caryophyllales; family Caryophyllaceae; genus Spergularia; species Spergularia azorica. The sequence continues at coordinate 5,594 of JBBYHQ010049327.1, read as the reverse complement.
TTCCAATACAGGGTTTGTGATATATAACCCATAAGTAAATTAAAGCCCAGTTCGTTACGAGAAAAGCCATGGTTACGAAATAATGTATTGGGCTCATTGTCAGATTACTGCCAACAAATTTTGTACAAACCCAGCTACTGCCACTACGTCAAAATCAAACTTGATGCAATTGGCGAATGTCCAGAGTCGTGGCTAGTCAGACTTGTTTGGTATCGTTTTCTGTTTTCAATTTTTTTTAATAAATACCAAAGTCCCAATTTTAAAAGCAGTAAAAAGAGTTTTCAGTTTTCATTTTCAATGTGATAATTATAAATGCACACAAATTCTACCGTGAGACGGTCTCATCGTATGAGACCTCTCACACATTTCAAAAGTAACTACTCCGTATTACTTTTCAAAAACACCTATTTCAGAAGTAACATGTTAATTTCTCATAAGTAACCTATGGTCTCATACGATGATTACTATAAAATCAAATAATTTAAATTTAGTTTTGTAACTTATTTACCAAATCTTTTTATGCAAAAAAAAAAAAAAAAAAAAAAAAACCAAAAACAGAAAACGCCAATTATTCCAAATCGATGCGTTTTTGAACATTTTGTGATGGTTCTACGCCTCTACGGTGGTCAGTGGTCAGTTCACCATCCAGCCTTTTCATTGTACGAGTATCAAGTTAGTTTTGAGTCGTAACTTTGGACACTTCACACTTCCCAACACGAGAGGAAAATTTACAATTCCGTCAAAACGCTTTACCACTTAATCGATCACTACAACATTCCATTTTCCCGTGAGCCGTGACTAAGACCCGTTAAGCCATCTCCTTCAAGTCCATGAATTAACCCAACTCGTGATCTACAACAGTTAATTACTGTGCCCATCCAAAAAACATTATTTACTGTGGAACTTCGGGGATGAGTGGATCACAATGCTTACCGGTTAGGTCAATCATTCACAAGATTGCATTTTTGAAAGGTTTAGAGTGTTAGTTTTCCAAATGTGCACTTTTGAGTTGGATAAATTGGTAGGATCTACTCCGCATCTCGTATAGGTTATCTTTTAACGGAATTTGGCAATAGGTTTGCCATCACAACCTAGTCCGCGTCAATGCTTTTACCTCCCTTATCTTGAATTTTCAAAAAATTTAACTGAAAAAGACAAAAGTCTAATCGAAATGAAGCAAATAGCGAAATTTCATATATTTCGACTGTTAGGTCCATATGTGAGTCATTTATCCCACATTGGAAGAAGCTAACGAGTAGCTGTAACGTATATCCGTGGGTTACTCCTGCCTTGTAGGATGAAACCTCACCTGAATTGTAATCGTGGGCCTTTGCTCCTTCTCGCTTGTTATTCCCCAATCAAATTTGCAACACCAAGTCGCGAGTTTAGTTTTGTTCATGATTGTAGGAATCAAGTGTGAGACCCATCTTAAGCTAATAAGCTGCTTGATTACTCCACGGGAATTTGGCTAGGTATCCCAACTTGAGTTGTTGTCGGACCTCGTGACTTAGAATTATGTGAGTATGGTATGGAGGCATTTGTGATGATAAATAATTCTTCTTTTTGCCTAAAGAAAAAATGTAGACCTAGATTGGACATAAATCATTCAATGAAGCTTTGGATCTTAGCTCACTCTGTATTTAATTGCATCTTTATTAATGTGTGTATGAACTTCCATTTGTAAACATGAGTAGTGAGCTCATTGAGTGAAAGTCATCAACTACTTTCACCAAGATACTTACTACTCCTCCATGCCCTAAATTCAACGTAGTTTAAATGAGGGTCATTTTTACAATAAGTGGACGGTTTATTTGATCTAGAAGTAACTCTCGACTAGTCAAGACAACACATCGAAACAGTCATGATAATGTTAATGATTCAAAGGGATCGGAGTAACTTCTAATGTCCGCCGACCCCATAAGTTCCAGCAAGACATCACTCATAGTAGCATTGTTAGTAGTAGAAGGACGTCCAAAAATATTATCGTAGTTATGATACTTTAAATGAGAGAATATATTTTTTCAATTCTTAATTAAAGGTTCAAACGATAAAACCCCGCTCAAAATCCATTATCACTAGATGACTAGAAGTAGTAGCCTCGACACCTTTGCTAGTTCAAGTTGCTATACTCGAGATTCCCCCGTAACATGGGGCTAAGGTTATGGAGGTAAAAATTGTATTCTACGTAATTTGTTGACTAAAATTATTAGCAACCTCGATGACGTTTCTGCAGGAAGAGTAGGTTTTTGCTTAGACAATGCTCCATGTTTTATAATTAGAAAAATCTAAGCTCAAAGTTCAAGGTTTTCTCGTGTTTAATGGGTTGGGGAACTCCCTAGGTTATTGGTTGGATTTGCTAGGATTTCTCTTGGGGAGGTCTTAGTGTCTTACTATATACTCCACTATGTACACATAAATCTCTGCAGAGTATTCTTACTATTTTTGGCCTTGAATTTGATCTCGACAATGAATGAAATTCTTATTCTTCTATAGTATGTACAAAACGAGCAAATCAGGTAAATATAAGCTCTGTTTGGCGTACATTCTAGTGTCGGTTCGATCAAGTCAAAACACTACTAATTACTAAATTACAGATATTGTTGGCCACTGACAGTCTAAATATGTGATTTTGGTAATGCTTCACAAACGAAATGCTACTAGTGAGTTAGTAATGAACATTTTTGTAAAGGGAGTGGTTCACAACAAACGTAATTTATAACTGCGTCTAAATCAGAAACTTCTTAGATTAAGTACTTAGAGTTACCTTTTAGTATAAGCTCAATCGATTTTAGTACAATGTTGCGATTTCGCACGGCACGCAACTTTTTCGGATTTGAATCTCGTCGGATTCCTTTTTACCATCCCTAAGACCCTTAACAAAGAAAAACCAAACAGATAGACAAGGACCACACATGTCAAATGGGCCTGATCATAAAGTAATGAACATTGCAATGGTTATTTTGTGACCAACCATACCCATAGGTCATCTTTATTGCTGGGGCACAAAAAATGAAAGCCAAAAAGGGCAAAAACTGTCTATAAACTAGTAACTGCAATATTTAATAAAGAAACGACCTAAAAAATTAAAAGAATAACGTCGTTAACGGTTTAAATTCCGACTAAATTTGCAGTTATAAGTGGTCGACAAACTCGATAGAATATATATTTCAATTCATGCCAATGATTCATGAAGAATAGAAATTAGAAAGTACACAAATTTGTCACCAATATATAGCAACAATAACAATAACAATAACAACCTCGACAATTCCGAAGCTTTGCTCGTTCCTCAAATAATTTGGAATGAGCTTACAGGAATCGTCATATAAGACCGTAATATATAATCATTTGAACTGTCATGTCATCACTTCACCAGTCCGTAAATTAGTTTAATGCATTACAAACCTTTCAACGAGCTAGTTATTGAGAAAACACATTTTGCACAAACCTAAACAACTTTTGAGACAGCACATAATCAGCACCAAATGCACCATGGTAATACCCCTTTTTAAAACTACCCCTCACATCTACCCCTTGTCTTTTTAACCACCTAGCCAACTGAACTTGCCTGTCAAAGAGCGGGTCTCCGTCACAACCCAAAACCGCAACCCGCCAACCCAATGCCCGAACCCTTTGGATCTGATCCGACACATGAGCGGTAAACGGGTTACAAAACGGGTCGTCTCTATTAGCCCCAATTGGTAAAGACAAACTCCAACACACATCCGTGGTTTGAGACAGAGCCATAGGCCCTGGCTTATTATCCTTTAACTCAGACGGGGTCCTTTGGACCCCGCCAAAAAACGGTTGAATTAAAACCAACCCTTTAATAACTAACGGATTGAGAGCGTTACTTAACAGCGACGCTCTCAATCCAATAGTATAAGCCATATTTCCACCGGAACTTTCCCCCATAATAACAGTTTTTGAAATGTCCCCATAATTCCTAACCCACTCATCATTCCCATTTCTCACCCAATACAATGCATCCATCATATCGTCGTACGCAGCGGGAAGCCGAGCCTGCGGCGCGAGCCGGTACTCGACTGAGACCACCATTGCTCTAAGCCGAGTCGCGGCTCGCGAGCAGAAAAAGTCTGAGCTAGCTGAGCCTGCACTCAGCATTATGAACCCACCACCATGGGCGTATAGTATGACCGGTAGTCTACCTCTTTGAGGGGTGTTTAGGTAATTTGAGGGTAAGTAGGTTCGAACCCACGTGTTCTTTTGTTGGTTAAGTAGGGTGTCTTTCGAGTAAGCGAGATCGGTGGAACTGTTGGGTGGAACCGTTGGGAGATTGGATTGGATTCGGACGGTCTTTTGTTGGTTACCGTCCGAATTCGAGTCAATGTGGATAAAATTACTAATAGCCTCGAGTGTCGAGTAATGGGTTGGCATAGTGTAACGATTTTGATCAAGTGCTTGAAGTTTCATAGTCGATATGACTACTACGAATAATGTAAGGAAGAGGTAACATGAGTATAACGACCAACTCATTGTGAAAAAAAATGAAAATGTAAGCTAGAATTCTAGGAATTTAGAAATTAGAATGAAATGTGGATTTATTTACCAAAGAATGCTGAGGAATTTATGGACATTTATAGTGAAGTAGGAAGTGGTGTGAAAGGTGAAACAAAGACTTAATTGGTGTGAAATGAATGAGAGGTGACCCACAACAAGATCTATGAGATTTATTATGAGCAATTAACCAAGTTTGAAATTAAGGATTCATGAGGGGGCACGTGTTGGCACATGATTGGTTATCTCATCAAAACTGAAAAAAAAGAAAAAGGAAAAAACAGCGTAAAGCCCAATGCCCATGTTCCTCTATCAACGGAGAAAATGGTGTTTTACATGTTCCCGGAAATCAATGGCAATCACATTGTATTTTTTGATTGATTAGGAATTATTTAGGGGATTAATATGGCCCTAAAAATGTGATCAATTATCAAAAAAGGGGCTGTCAGTGTATTTGACCTTTAATGCAAATTAGAATGATTGGTGCTCTGATCTGGTTTTCGGGTAGTTTGACAATGCCTAAAAACGGTTGATTTACTTTTTGGGTAGTTTAACTGAATATTTTGACCAAAATTATATAGAAGGGTATAACTGCGCTTCAGTGGCAAATAGGTTACTTGAAGTAAAATGTTGATATCGTTTAGGTGTTTCGTCTGCATTAGTGTAACCGTACAGGTACAAGTTTGAAGAAGCAATTTACGCTTCCCATTGTTCTAGGTTGTTATCGCTTAAAAACGAATTGTAGATAACTTGATAACACAAAGAATCTAATCATCTATACAATGTTTCAAGCATCATTACGGGAGAAGCGTAGAGATTAAGAAAAAAAGCTTAACAAGTTAATTAACAATGGGGATCAAATTAATAATTAGTAGTGTACTCTGTCATGTCTGACAGATGGTACAGAGTACAAAATTCGAACAAACAACTCCTGACAACAGGCACAAGCTTAGCTTAGCTTTATTTTCTTCATTTCCCACTCTTTGCAATTATGTATGGAATGTTAAGGATACTGATCCTCCTTGATTTGCTCTCAATCACTGATTTGTTCATACTGTGTATATAACAAATTGATA
>JBBYHQ010049221.1:0-31943 GCA_038382645.1 Spergularia azorica | reverse complement strand
GTTGGGTTTTTTTATTTAATGGAGCAAATTACGTACGTACCATTTAGATGTTGATCGTCCGAGTAACATGATTGCTTTGATTTGTGATTCGATCGTCTGACAAGTGTGCCATCCAAATCATCATGTCGGCCCCTCATTCCCGACGTTTTCGTGTGGGCTCAACGTTTACCAAGCTTATTCACACCGGTTAGGCGGTTATTCTCATATCCTAATTATTACGGCGCGATTTTTCCCAAGTACAATAAGCTAGTTCGCAGTTACTATTCCCTTAATACTCCCTTTCTTTCATTCATATTTTCTCATTTCGTTTGCTGCTTTCGGCTAGTTATATTAGAACGTAGAGCTACTTTTGCACCAAATGTCGTCGAATTATTATTTAGTGTGTAGAAAGGAATTGTTTATCAGGTTTTCCCTTTCTCAGATGTCTTTCGTTTATCTTGAAACACTTGCAATTAGGGACGTCAAGGTCGTTGATTTCTACCAGTGCACTTAGGCACTTGACTGTGTCGAAAACCTCCGATGTTGGAAGATGCCGCAGATGTTTTCAGTGAAGACGGACTAGAATGGAGAAAGGAGTGCCGGAAGAGGAGAAGCAGCCAAGCCGGAGAAGATGCAAGAGGTGAATGGTTGGATTGACTGGGAGCCCGGGACGACATTGTGTATGGTTCTATGGTGTTCGTTTGTGGTGCTCCCGTGCTAAGCACATTATCGTTATTAGGTTTAGGCCAAACCACTCGATCTTGAACACCCTGTGATAATTAGCTTGTACTTACCCCCGGAAGTATGTAACTATTTTCATTGAGCGTCTATTTCGCTTTCCATCACTCTGCATTCTTTAAGCTTGCAGCATGCATGGTACATTGGTACGAACTACAAATTTATATAAGCATAAAACACAGAAACATTACAATCGACATATATCGGATCGTACCAAAGAAATGAAATTTTATTAAGAACCAGGCCTGCAGTAGAATGCAGTCAAGCTCCAAAGTTAAGTTCATCCTTCGCCACATTTTAAACCCACATCAAATAACCACACAAATGCTCTCTTTGCTCTGCTGAAGTGCTGATTCTATTAACCTACTTCAAGAGAAATACATTGAGTGATCACATAAACAGATCAGAACAGCAGCATGAGTCGAAACACCACTGTAAGACATTTGGCTGGCATGGCTATGTTAGACTTTAGCTGAACTCCTGTTGCTTCCAAGAAGTGATTAGAAGCCCATGTATCCCATCATACATGCATCAAAGTATTCCTTACGCTTTCTTTGACACGCATTCGGGGAAAGGAGAACATAATAGCGTGAAATATCTGACAAACAGGCACTGCTTTCCTACTATCAAGCATTCACATCCCTGTATAATTAAATGTGCACGAGCTTGATGCAGCGAAATAGTCATCATCATCAAACAATCGCATATTTTGGCATGATTCTGGTTTGGGTTTCATGGCCTGTCAATTTTCTGCAAGGTGAAAGCAGAAACATGTCACAAATAGCTAATGTACCAAAAAAAAAAGAAAAAAAAAAACTTGGCAATGCATTCAACAACTGAAGGTCAGACCAGAGTTGATAAACATAGAGCCTGCTGTGAAAGCATTTTAGAGAAGAGCATAGCATAGCAAAAGAACAATGCACTTCGGAAGAATGTGATATTTGGTGACATGTGCCGAAAGTTGTTAAGAAACTTCTAATTACTCATGTATCGTTTCTCATATATAACAAAAGTATACCAAGGCTCTCTTTGATAAAGTTTTGTGAAATCTAGCATTTTATATAAAAGTGGTAAAAAAGACCAAAAACGTAGTATATAGTGCATGTTTTTTTGGCAAAAACTACCCCGGAATGAAAACGGCCCAAACTTTTACGGATGAATCTAAAGGTCATATTATGGCCATGTGCATAATAGTCAAAAACCTTTTGTACACCCACAAAATCAACAAAAAGCATATTAATCTCCGTAGGTGACTGTTCCAAAAAAACTTTAGAGAACTCTAAAAAGTAAAAACCGATGAAACGGTTCTCATATATAAGAAAAGAATACCAAGGATTTCTTTGGTAAAGTTTTGTGTTAATCTAGCAAGTTTTTAAAAAGAAGCCTAAACTGGACAAAAATGTACTCCGTAGTATACTAGTATATAGTCCACGGTTTTTGGCCAAAAATAACTCCGGAATGAAAATGGCCTAAAATTTTAGAGATGAACCTAGAAGTCATATTATGGCCGTGTTCAAAATTTTAGTATCGAAAACATTTGGTATGCTCCCAAAATCGACAAAAAAATACATATTACCCTTAGGAGGTGACACGTGCCGAAAGTTGTTAAAAACTTTTAATAACTAATGTATCGTTTCTCAGATATAACAAAAGTATACCAAGGATCTCCTTGCTAAAGTTTTGTGAAAATCTAGCAACTTTTATAAAAGTGACAAAAAATGACCAAAAACGTAGTATATAGTGCACGTTTTTTTGGACAAAACTACCCCAGAATGAAAATGGCCCAAACTTTTTCGGATGAATCTAGAGGTGTCATATTAAGGCCATGTGCATAATATTAGAGTCAAAAACCTTTTGTAGGCCCACAAAATCGACAAAAAAATTATTATTCTCCGTAGGTGATATGTTCCAAAAGAATCTCTAGAACTCTAAAAACCGATAAATTGTTTCTCATATATAACAAAAGAATACCAAAAATCTCTTTCGTAAAATTTTGTGAAAATCTAGCAACTTTTTAAAAAGAAGCCTAAACTGGCCAAAAACGTAGTATATAGTCCACGGTTTTTGGCCAAAGACAGTTTCGAAACGAAAATGGCCTAAAATTTTAGAGATGAACCTAGAAGTCATATAGTGCAAAATATCAGTATCGAAAACTTTTGCTATGCTCCCAATATAGACAAAAAAGACTTATTACCCTTAATAGGTGACATGTGCCGAAAGTTGTTGAAAACTTTTAATAACTGATGCATCATTTCTCATATATAACAAAAGTATACCAAGGATCTCCCTGGTAAAGTTTTGAGGAATCTAGCAATTTTTATAAAAGTGGCAAAAAAAAAAAAAAAAAAAAAAAAAAAACCAAAAACGTAGTATAGAAAGTGCACGTATTTTGGCCGAAACTACCCCGGAATGAAAATGGCCCAAACTTTTTCGGATGAATCTAGAGGTCATATTACGGCCATGTGCATAATATTAGAGTCAAATCCCTTTTGTAGACCCACAAAATCGACAAAAAGTTTATTATTCTCCGTAGGTGATATGTTCCAAAAGACTTTAAAGAACTTTAAAAACCAATAAATCGTTTCTCATATAACAAAAGAATACCAAGGACCTCTTTGGTAAAGTTTTGTAAAAATCTAGCAACTTTTTACAAGTAGCCTAAATTGGCCAAAAACGTAGCATATAGTCCACGGTTTTTGGCCAAAAATAGCTCCAGAATGAAAATGGCCTATAATTTTAGAAATGAATCTAGAAGTCCTATTATGGCCGTGTTCAAGATATTAGAATCGAAAGCATTTGCTATGCACCCAAAATCCACAAAAAAATACATATTACCCTTAGTAGGTGACATGTGCCGAAAGTTGTTAAAAACTTCTAATAACTGATGTATCGTTTCTCATATATAACAAAAGCATACCAAGGATCACCTTGGAAAATTTTTGTGAAATCTAAGCAACTTTTATAAAAGTGGCAAAAAATGACCAAAAATGTAGTAGTACACGTTTTTGGGCCAAAACTACCCCGGAATGAAAATGGCCGAAACTTTTTCGGATAAATCTAGAGGTCATATTATGGGCATGTGCATAATATTAGAGTCAAAAACCTTTTGTACGCCCACGAAATCGACAAAAAGCATATTGATCTCGGCAGGTGATCTGTTCCAAAAAACTTTAAAGAACTTCAAAAACCGATGAATCGTTTCTCATATATAACAAAAAAATACTAAGGATATCTTTGGTAAAGTTTTGTGAAAATGTAGCAACTTTTTAAAAAGTAGCCTAAATTGGCCAAAAACGTAGTATATAGTCTACGGTTTTTGGCCAAATAGCTCCGGAATGAAGATGGCCTAAAATTTTAGAGATGAACCTAAAAGTCATATTATGGCCGTGTTCAAAATATTAGAGTCAAAAACTTTTGTAGGCCCACAAAATCGACAAAAAACTTATTATTCTCCGTAGGTGATATGTTCTAAAAGAATCTAAAGAACTCTAAAAACCGATAAATCGTTTCTCATATATAACAAAAGAATACCAAAGATCTCTTTCGTAAAATTTTGTGAACATCTAGCAACTTTTTAAAAAGATGCCGAAACTAGGGGAGAGCAGAAACTCGGTCCGGACCGAGCTTAACTCGGTCTAGTCCTCGGTCCAACTTTTTTGGGAAAATTCTCCCCGGTCCAAGGGACCGAACCGGACAGGACCGGACCGAGGGTCATTTGGTCCGGTCCTCGGTCCACTTTTTTTCGAGCCTCGGTCCTCGGTCGGGTCCCGGACCGATGCTCACCCCTAGCCGAAACTGGCCAAAAACGTAGTATATAGTCCACGGTTTTTGGCAAAAAATAGCTCCGGAATGAAAATGGCCTAAAATTTTATAGATGAACCTAGAAGTCATATTATGGCCGTGTGCAAAATATCATTATCGAAATTTTTTGCTTTGCTCCCAAAATCGACAAAAAAAGACATATTACCCTTAGTAGGTGATATGTGCCGAAAGTTGTTAAAAACTTCTAATAACTGATGTATAGTTTCACATATATAACAAAAGTATACCAAGGATCACCTTGGAAAAGTTTTGTGAAAATCTAGCAACTTTTATAAAAGTGGCAAAAAATGACCAAAAACGTATTGTAGGTGATATGTTGTTAAAGATTTTAAAGAACTCTAAAAACTGATGAATCGGTTCTCATATATAACAAAAGAATACCAAAGATCTCTTTGGTAAAGTTTAGTGAAAATCTAGCAACTTTTTAAAACGAAGCCTAAAGTGGCCAAAAACATACTGTAGTATATAGTCCACGACTCCACGGTTTTTGGCCAAAAATAGCTCCGGAATGAAAAAGGCCTAAAATTGTACACATGAACCTAGAAGTCAAATTATGGCCGTGTGCAAAATAACAGTATCGAAAACTTTTGCTATGCTCCCAAAATCGACAAAAAAAGACATATTACCCTGAGTAGGTGACAAGTGCCGAAAGTTGTTAAAAACTTCTAATAACTGATGTATCGTTTCACATATATAACAAAAGTATACCAAGTATCTCCTTGGTAAAGTTTTGTGAAAATCTAGCAACTTTTATAAACTGAATCGCTAAATGTCACCGACATTACACCCGGCTATACCCAACCCTTACCTTCTCTCACTATTTACCCTGTACCTCACTCGTGTCTCTCCTCACTCAAAAAAGCCTCACAGATTCCTTCTCTCTCTTCTTCACCCAAATCTGGGAATACAAATCTCACATCTTCAACCAAAACTGAACCAGCCCAGCAGCTTGTCATTTGCTATACTATGCAAGCATTTTAGAGAAGAGCATAGCATAGCAAATAACAATGCACTTCGGAAGAATAGGCAATGATCAATGAACCCCTCCCCCCTCCAAGAAAAAAAAAAGATTAACAAGCTAGAAAATAGATTTTGCACAGCAACTTATAGGTTAAAGTACATTTTTTCCGAAATTTTACCATTTCAAATGCTAAATGCTCCATGACATTAAAGTTTCAAATGCCTCAAACCACACATTTCTAGTTGGCATCAATGTTCTTCAAAATGGCGTTTTTCAAGTGGCACTAATATCAATGTGCTAAGATTGAACTTCAAGGCAAGAAGACAATAAATTCACAAAGGGTTGATAAGTTCTCTTAAGAAGCAAGATTATCAAAGAAGCTTTTCACAATTGATCATTACCTGATAGGTCAAAATCTGACAAGATATCTCTCTTTTCATCTTTTGGAGAATAGCAACCGTCTTCGAGGCTTAAGCAAAAGCTCCCATAGGCCATAGCAGTCACCTCAGTGGACAGATAGCTAAAACAACCTTATCAGCGAAATCAGACGCTCTCTCTTTGCTGCACCTTGTAATCATCAACTCCAATACATCAGTTGAGGCCCCAACTCTAGTTTTACATTAGGATAGACAGTTTCAAAACAGCACTCCAGCGGACCAGAACATCACAATTCCACATCATCTGACATGGGATTCACTCCTTTTGTTCCTAGCTCTACCCTTGGCTTGGGTGAAAGCCCTTTGGCGAGCATCTCTTCATCGTATTTTTTTGCCATGTCCACCATACCTTTCTGCAATAATGCATCAATCAAAGCATAGTACGCAGCCTCATTTGGACTACAACCATATTCTTGCATCTTATCCCAGACAACCATAACAGGCCTCAGAAATCCCCACCTCCCAAACTTCCGCATAAGCATCACATAAGTATCCATCCTAGGACGAACCCCACTCTCCAACATCCGCTCAAACAATTTTAACATCTCTTTCGGGTTAACAAGACATCGAAAAAAGCTATGGTAGGTAATCACATCAGGTTCACAACCCTTCTTCCGCATCAAATCAACCATCTCATACGCCTCCTTCATCCTCCCATTATCACACAAAAGCTTAATCACCGTATTATACGTAGCCACATTCGGCTCACACCCCAATTCCTTCATTTCCCTAAGCATACGAATCGAGAAATCAACACCCTCTTTTAGCCCAACAGCATGTATCACAGTATTATACGCAACCACATCCAATTGCATCCTTTTCCTCCTCATCTCCTTATACAACTGCACCGCCTTCCACGGCTTCCCACACTTGCATTGCACATCCATATAAATTGAAAACGACATCAAATCTTTCACAACCCCTTTCCTATCCATCTCTTCCCAAAACTCCCTACACTTACTCCACCACCTCATTTTCGCAAAACCCCGTAACATTATATTATAAACCTTCGTCTCGCTCACAAACTTAACCCGAAACCAACGATTAACCCACAAATCTTCAGCTTCAAGCACATGTTTATACTCACAAAGTGCATCAATCAAATTACAATACGATGTCTCATCCTTCAAACCAAACTCATCTAGCTTATCATACAAGTTAATAGCTTCTTGCACATAATGAGCAGACACATAACGCTTGAACATTATCCTAAAAGTAATGTAATTTGGCATAGAATATGAATTCTTTTGCATATTATATATCATTTCCCAGCATTTATCAAACTCAAAAAACTTACCAAGAATATCAATGATGGAATTGTATGTTTCTGTATTGTGCTTGAAGCTACAATCTGTTTCAACCCAGTTGAAAAACTCAAGTGCCCGGTTATAGTCATTGCTGTATGATGTGAGGGTTTCGCAAATTGTGATGAAATCTGGGGGTTTTTGAGGAGATGGGCAGTTAGATATGACATTTTCTGAGGTAATTTCGTTGGGATTTTGATTGATTTGATTCAAAGTTTGGAACTTTTTGATGAAATTGATTGAAAATTGGGGTTTTTGGGAAAAGTTTGAAGGGAGAGCAAGAAATGCTCTCAGAATTTTGGTTCTCTTCATATTCGGGTTGTTTTACGATTGCAGACCGATGGACTGGTCCTGGTGGTGGTCTTGAAATACTTTAGGTCTAAAAAGTTTGGGCCTCGTGCGATACGTTGAGTGACTTGAGTCAGGGTGATAATGAGTCGAGTTAGTTCGTGAGTAGGTGTAGGTTGGTTTGAGCTCGGCTCAAAGAGTGCAATGAGTTAAGCCGAGCAAACTTAATATTATGGGTTGCGGTAAAGCTTATGAGAGGGTAGTTTAGTTATAAAGTACTACAATGAGTGATAATTTGTGTCGATTTTTATGAATACTATACATATTTTCGATCTTTTGTTCTTTATTAAATTATCATTGTTATGAAGCTTTGAACACATGTGTATATGATATCATACGTAGGCTATGAGGACTTTTGCTTTAAACTTGGACATATCTCGGCTTGAGTTCAAGTTTGAGAATGGAGTTTTGAGTTGAAGTTTGCCTCTCAAGTGTTAAAAAGCACAACAATATCGTATTTTCATAAAATTTAGTCCGAGCTAAAGACACATTAGCACAAGCTATAGCTAAAATCGCATCCTTCTTTTACGAAAATATGCGCATACTTTAAGTTGAATCCAACGTAGAGCTCTCCATATGCTATGTCGGGGCCCGTGGACGTGGTAAATGCACATGCATGATTGCATGCTCATTGTGCAAGCGAGCCGTGGTCGTGCCGTATTTCTGACTGCGAGCTTGGCCGTGCCATGCTCATGATTGTATTCATAAACAAACTTTCTTTTGGAAAATGCGCGTGTTTTGTACAGGCCCACTCACCGTGCCACGTGCCGGGAGAGGCCATGCCACGAGTTTCGCCCGTGCGTGTGTCTCGAGTTGAATCGTGCTGTGCATAGTTGGGTCGCATGTCACTAGCAAGTAGCAACCCGCTCAGTCCGTGCCACGTGTTAGGCGCGACCCGGGGTCATGATAAAATCCCAAATCTCGTAGCCTCTTACATGAATCCAATTTTCATTTCATCCGGGAAAAGCCTTAAGCATGAGTTGAGCTTGTGAGTGGCTCTTGTTGAGCCAACCGCAATTTGGGCTATGCGGGGGTCATGCCGTGCTAGAGCCCGCTCGCCCAACTCTACCTTTCCAACCACAGCCATCATAAGTTTTGCTCAATACGCACCTCAAAATAATTTTGGCACACAAAATTCACGTTCAAAAAGAAAACAATGTCAGGCAAAGTGCAACTTGGCATATTGAAAACCCCAAAAAAACCCATAAATGTGACAAAAACTCATCGTAAAGTCACATCCATTACTACAACATACAAATTCTAACTCTCTTTTTACAGTATCTTCCCAAACAAGACGTAACATTTGAATTTCCCATCATTTTGGGAGGGATAACATTGTAAATTACAAACACATAAATTCAAAAAAAAAAAAACCAACAAAATCTATTTCTTTATTATTTTTTAAATTTTTAAAAAAAGTCAAAATGCCTGGCACAAATTAAGAGAGAGAAAATCTTTTCATCAACCTCACCTCCTACTGAAGAGACAAAATTTTCAGAACGCCCCTCCTTCCTCCGTCAACCAGGCAAGACGAACATAGAAACTTCAACAAGAAGATACATACAGAGGGAGAGGAGAAAGGGGGACGAACCAAAAACACAAAAAATAATAAAAAAAATTCACCGGAAAAATAAACCCTAGCTTCTTCTTTTTTCTCTCTCTCATCATTATTTTTTTCTTCTCGAATCTCAATAATGATTTTCTAAAATATTGTTTAAATTACGTAACGAATAATTTTGAAATTTCTGTTCATTTTTTTTTTGAATTTACAAAAAAAAAAAGGAAAAAAAATGAGTTCGCAAGTCGTACCGCCGCCGCCGCCGCGCCGTACGAGTTTGTCTCAGAAACGACTTCCGGCGACTCGGAAACCACCGCCGCCTACGCCGGAGAATGGCTCCGTCGGGACCAATAATTCCTCCAAACCTACCTCTCCCTCGTAATTTCTCCATTTCCTTCTCCTTCACGCTTCATTTCATCTAATTTCATTATTATCATTATAATATGTTTTTCAATTTGTTGTTGTTGTTGTTGTTGATGTTATTATCATGATTATTGTTATTATTGCAATGAATTGATTGAGAAATTCGTGTAAATTTTTTGAGTTTGGTGAAAAAAATGGTGTAGGTCGACGGCTGGAGGGGAGAGGACGGTGAAGAAGTTGAGGTTGTCGAAGGCGTTGACGATACCGGAGGGAACGTCGGTGTCGGATGCGTGTCGAAGAATGGCGGCGCGACGAGTTGACGCCGTGTTGTTGACGGATTCTAATGCTTTGTTGTCCGGCATTGTTACTGATAAGGTCTAATTTTGGTCTAATTTCGATTGTTTGTTGATATGGTTTTATGGTGATATTATTGGTGGTTTAGGAGAGGAAATTCGGAATGTAATCGTAATTGTTGTTGTTGTTGTTTTGATGGATGTGGTTTTTAGGATATTGCGACTAGAGTGATAGCGGAGGAGCTAAGGCCGGACCAGACTATAGTGTCGAAAATTATGACAAGGAATCCGATTTTTGTTACTTCGGATACTTTGGGTATTGAGGCTCTTCAAAAGATGGTTCAAGGTGAGCCTAAGGATCATTAATTGGTTGATTATGTGGTTATGTAATGTTGAAGGTAGTCAGGTAGATGCATACTTTTGGCTATTGCTTGTGTAAATATGTCATGAGAATTGAGTTGAATTCGAAGTTGTGGCGGTTGATGATGTAACTAAAGCTAATTAGGATTGTTGTTTTTGGTTAATTAGTGTAAGAAGGTGTTTGGTATGGTATATATATTCGAGCCTGAGCTATTTTGATGTATAGGAAGCTAGAATGATATGTGATTGGATATAGATACTGTCAATCTGATTTGAGGAATGTAAATGTTTTATAAATGCATATATGTGTTAGCTCGCTTTCATGAACAATCGTCAAGTATTGATTTACATCGGAGAAATGGTTTTAGACAAAGACGAAGCTAAGAAATTTTCCTTGCGTTTAGACCAAGGTTTCCACTCTAATTTAAATGTCGAGTTTATTTGATGACCTTGGTTTTAGTAGGCAAAAAGTTATTTTAGTTGGAAAGTCACTTACGAGAAGATGCATTGCTTCGAGCAAAAGGGAGCTTATATCCTTTATTTTCAGTTGTCTTTTCTGTGAGATAAGACTTTGGAAAGGTGCTGTTGTGAATTATCTCATTCTCTTGTGGCATTTGTCAATAGGGAAATTTAGGCATCTTCCTGTTGTCGAAAATGGTGAGGTGATTGCTTTGTTGGATATCACGAAGTGTCTATATGACGCCATATCAAGAATGGAAAAAGCAGCTGAGCAGGGTAGTGCAATTGCTGCTGCTGTCGAGGGAGTTGAGCGCCAGATGGGAAATAATTTTAATGGTTGGTTTTATCTCCTTTTCTTTTCCTTTCCGTGTTAAGCAATTCTCCATAGCTATAAAGTGACTGGTATTACTCTGAAGTTTGTCATTTTTTTTTCCGAACTGAGTGCACGAAGAAGTGACGGTGTATTTTCAATATTTACTCTCTTTCCAGCACCAACTGCTTTTATTGAAACATTAAGGGAGCGAATGTTCAAGCCTGCATTGTCGACTATAATCACTGAAAACATCAGGTGTGTGTTGAAATATATGTTAAAAATGATCTTTTTGTACCAAGAGCATTGTTTATGGATTATTTATGATCTTTGAATTTCTATTGTTTAGGGCAGCAACTGTTTCGCCATCAGATCCTGTTTATGTTGCTGCAAAAAAGATGCGCGATGCCCGTGTTAATTCAGTAGTAATAACAAGTAACAGCAAAGTCCTGGGAATCTTAACGTATGATCCTCTACCTGGATTTTCTTTTTTATATTCTGATGTTTAATGGAGCTCAGTCATGTTCAAGGTCCATTGATCTGTTTTGCAGTTCAAGGGATATCCTTATGCGAGTTGTAGCACCAAACCTGTCGCCTGAATTAACTTTGGTTGAAAAGGTTTGAAAGCTTACCCATCTTGAGAAATTGTTATTTGTTGTCTGTTTATGAGGAAGCATCTCTGCTTTCTCCTCTCGACTGTTGGTCTGGATCTGACTTTGCTTGCCCTTCTTATTGAAGGTGATGACATCCAATCCTGAATGTGCGACTGTGGACACGACAATCCTTGAAGCATTGCATACAATGCATGATGGAAAGTTTCTTCATCTTCCTGTTTTGGATAGAGGTAAGGAGTTGACAACTGGCCTCAATAAGTGTCAATACTCGACAATCTCTTTGGCTTCGATGATAGTTTTTCTAATTGATGTTGCTATTTTACAGATGGGTCAATTGTTGCTTGTGTTGATGTCCTACAGCTTACTCATGCTGCCATTTCCATGGTATGCAATTATCTGATTTACTGTTTTAAATCGTCACATGTGATCCTCATCTTTCAACAACAAATTCTATTATTTTTGTCATTTTTGGTGAATAGTGACTTAGTGTTGTTGATGTCCTTGGGCGACATAGTATGTATCTTCTTACTTTGGTTGTTCAGATTTTTCAAAGGCCGTGTTCTTATTTTCAACTTTCTATGATAGATCAGGTTGCCAACCAATCAGATATTGAAATATGAAAGTCATTTGTCTCTGTTGTGTATCTGTTTTTACCCCAATTGTGAAAGATAAGCTGAACTAACATTAGAGTTCTCTTCTGATAGGCTTTAGTGCAGTTTGAATTTCCGAATACAATTTTTTTGGTAATGTTTGCAGTTATTATAGCTGTAACTTACAAGTTGAATATTAGTCTGTGAGTTCTTCTCCACAAAGTATATATTGTTTCCCAAAACTCCCCCAGTCATTTTCAGGATTGATACTGAATGATAGTTCTGCCAACACCAGCAGTCCCTTCTGATAACCTAAAACGTAGATCCAATTGGAAAAGTTGAAGATCTCAGCCTGTATATCTTAGTCTATTGTTGAATGAGCTTTGAGACGTAATCTTTGTATAAGGAGTTTCTGACCATTTCTTGCTAGTAGCCTATTCCGCTATTTTTTAAGGTCACTGTTAACCCTTCTTTTCAAAATGAGTCTTTACTATCTGAAAGCTATATATAACATGTAAAATGGATATTAACAATATTTTCATAATCAAATCACAACCATCAAATATCAATGTCACTGTTACTTATGTGACTGTTTCTTGTGTGTGAAGGTGAGGGTATATTCGTAGTTATCCAGACCCATTCTATGCATTTCTTCCATATTTCATGAGTATGTTGCCTTGGTGTGGTGATATATTTGTTGCTTGCTTTTCATTTTGAGTTATGGGCTCTTTGGCTCTACTTTTGATTAATTTGGGCATTTTAGAGAACTTGAACTTGGTTTTTGATTGGTTGATTTCTTTCGGGTGGTTATCTTCACCTCTCCTTCCCACAAGTCATAGCTGTGTCGAGAGTAGCTCACGTCTTGTGTTTTTGTTTGACCTTTTGGAAGGTTGAGA
Organism: Spergularia azorica; assembly: GCA_038382645.1. Lineage (NCBI taxonomy): Eukaryota > Viridiplantae > Streptophyta > Magnoliopsida > Caryophyllales > Caryophyllaceae > Spergularia > Spergularia azorica. The sequence goes on along the minus strand of JBBYHQ010049221.1, from coordinate 18,911 downwards.
ATAGCTCTGGAACTATGAATGAGATGGCAACTACGATGATGCAGAAGTTCTGGGATTCGGCCCTAACGTTGGAACCTGCGGATGATTCTGATTCTCATAGGTTTGGCTTTATATATTTGAGTTATGAACTCTCTTGGCAATTAATTCTGAATATTTATCAATATGGATCTTGTTTACAGTGAAATGTCAGCTGCGCTAATGAATTCGGAAGGAACGGACTTGGGAAAATATCCATCACTTGGCCTTGGAAATTCATTTTCTTTTAAGTTCGAGGATCCCAAGAGCCGTGTTCATCGATTTAGTTTTGGTAAGTATCATCATGAAAACTCTTGTGTTTGACTTGGGGCAACCTAATCCTATTGAAGGACTATAGAGTAAAAATAAAACTCTCGTTAGAGGGAAAGAATTTGAATCAGAATGACAGCAGTAAACAAAATACTTTTGAGACATTTTCTATTTTGAAAAATAGCTAGGTGTATGCCAAATTGGCAATTGGCTGTTTGCTAATGAAGCTGCTACTGGAACCATAATGTGATAAAGAATTGCTTCCACTGTAAACTGTTAACTATATCAAAAGCTGCGTGCTGGTTCAGGATGTCTGGCAGTTGGCATGGTGTTTTTGATTGGTGTTTGGAGCATGGTTTTTCCTTTTCAGGATGAGGTTTAGGTTGATACTTATGTTTCTTTTGTAAATTTCTCTTCAGCAACTGAAAGTTTGGATGAGCTCATAAGTGCTGTCGTGCAAAGAATAGGTTCGAGTGAGAATGCCAGCCGTCCGCAACTGTTGGTGAGTTTGTATTGATATACTTTAGTCGTGTTTGACATCTTCCATCAGGTTTGTTAGATGTGTGCATGATCAGTTTTCTTCTGACTGCAGTATGAAGACGATGAAAATGACAAGGTGTTACTCACATGTGATGCTGATCTCATTGGTGCTGTGCTCCACGCTAGATCAGTGGGACAAAAGGTACTGAATTTTGCTCATTGTGAAGGTTTTGCGTCTCCCTAGGTTTGGGCATCCATTAACGTGAATCATCTTTTTGTAAGAAGTCATTGCCATCTGAAAACGTCTGGCTTGAGTGTAACTTTTTCATGTTTAATGATTTGGCTTTGTGTTGTCTAGGTTTTGAGGTTGTATTTGGAGTTCCCTGAGATTGTAAAGCAACCACGTTCAGAGAATGGTATTGCTCCTGTCGAGAGATTTGTATGGACACCTCGTCATTCAGGGGTAGTGGCAGGTGCAGCATTGGTGGCAGGCGTTGCTATAGTTGTGTACTTAAGACGCTCAAACACAGGCTCCAGAAGTTGGCCATTCTGACATATTTATATGGTCCCAGGCTCTGCTCGAGCTTTTGTGTGATATAAAGGATACGTCTTCAGCTTCAACTCAACGCCAGTTTTACCGTTGAAATAGCCGATGCTATTACCTCAAACTAAGATGTGACGTACATAAATTTTTGTTTCTGTTTTGGGGCCAGTGATCCAGCCTCCCCCATATTTTTGTAAATTGATAAACTAGCTAACTAAGCAAATCATCACGATATTTGATGAAATTGGGTTTTCTGGACTTCTGATGCACCTAGCATGATTTAAGGTGATCCATATCTTTGTTCCTCGCCTGCAACGCCTTCAGAACTGGGTAGTTTGCCGAGAAATCCCTTGGTGCTGGATGATGATCAGGGATTCTCCTCGGTTGCTGGGATGGTTTGTAATTGAACTTGATTTCTGTTTAGAATAAGATCAACTCTTGAACTGGTCTAAACCCAGGAAGATTTGAATAACGAATTCTGAGCTTAAACCAAAAGCTGAAAATGGTCACAGGTTGAAAACATGTCTATATAGTAGTAGAACATTGTGACTGGTGACTTCTCACTTCTAATTAGAGACAGTAATACATTAGTACATTTCATCACAAATGAGACGAGAATAGAGTTGCATAGGTCGACTCAGGCCGAAGAAAACAAAAAATGTCTGTGAAAATATGTCTGTATTGTCCAACCCACATCTTATATAACTACATCATGATGATGAAGTTCAGAAAATTGCTGGATGAGCTTAATAATAGTTCATTATTCCAAAAATAATAGATAACAGTTTCTGCAGAATAAGCTGCATTGACAAAAGCCACAGAGGACAGTTTCTGCGCCTCTGCTTGGACTAAACTATTAAAGGACAAAAACGAGCAGAGATCATACGGCACAAGGCACTGCACTGCACTGCACTGCTCAATTATTTCCTGAAACAAAACGAACAGAAACTATCAGCAAGCTCAACAAAGCAATCACTTAAGCTATCACAATCTGAAAAACAAAACGCATGCATCTCTCATTAACAAATCACCATGCAAGAAATTTCGACTTTTACATGGTTGTGCAAGGCACTAATAGGGGTTTAACTGTCTAACAATACTACTGGGGAACCAAAGCCTTGCACTCGAAGAAATATACTACAATCTTAATAAGTGTCGGATCAGGAAATTTGAGCATGGAGGGCCAATTTTGTACGTGTAAAGGCGAAGTCTAGTCTATAGTAGTGATAGGTAACTTTGGTGAAACACACCAGGAAAAAATGACCACTATTTCCTTTTCTTTAAATAAATTTACAGTTATACCACTGTTAAGATGCTCTACATCCGGCCCGGTCAAGGTTTACAATCAAAGCAGTGCATTATAGCTGAAATACTAGAATGCTCAATAGCTGAGCTGTAGTCAATAAGATAAGTCTTCAGGTGACTGGCTAAAAGAACATGAACCCAAACAGTATACTAGTGTAATTACTATGTCTCCATAAAACCATAACCTCATCATTAAACCTCTAATTTAATCATAAAACGAACTGTTCAGTGACTAGCTCAGAAGAGTAGAACTAACGTGTTCCAAATTATGAATAGCTTCATCAACACAATCTTCATTGTGAAGTAGAATCAAAGCCATCAATGAAATGTGGGAATAAAAGCATTTACCCGAGGTGATTAGGCAGGAACTTTTATTCTGTCTTCTGATTTTCCACTAGGATTATTGGAAGGGCTGATTTCAGCATCATTATTCTTCCCAACTTCCCCGGAGTCAGGCTTAACTTCAATTACATCTGCAATCACTTTTGGCAGCTCATTTAGCAAGCGGTACTGCTCTTCTTCAGACTGAAGCACTTCTCTTCTCCTCCGGTACTCATATAATGTGAAAAGCCATCAAAGTCAAGGATAACAACTTCAACATAGTCATGACTTGGAAGTTGGAACGATTTTCTGCATTCTTATAGGCATAAAGATGTTGCAACGGACTACTAAATGTCTAAATTAAATTAATCTCTATATAAACATAATTCTGCCACGTACATGCAAACTATTTCCTTCGTTTCAGAAACTAGAGGCTTCTTTAAAGGGTTATCCTGCATAATATAATGCCCAAAAGTGGAAGAAAGGAAAAGAAAACATGACTGCTATAAAAAGGATATTCAGCTCTGCGTCCCTTCTCATTTGCTAGATCGATGCGGTGCTTTAGTGTAGAAAGTTCTCGGGCAATTGCCTGATACATCGTTTCAAGAAGATGAGTAAAACAAAGAACACATATAATCAGCAAGGTGCAGATGCATGAGGTCAATTATGACAGAAATGATGCATAAACATAAGCAGCAGTATGAGTACAAGACTGAATTCTGTCAATACTGAGGTATGGAAGCTGTAGCAGGGAAGGACTAGGATTTAGGCAAGTCGCTACCAGCAAATTTATCGTCCAGCAAACCCTTTTAAGGCTATTTGCAAACAGATTCATATTAAAGATATAGTTCCCGCTCCAGCTTTTGTAATACCCATATCTATATCTAACTATTCAGTTCCACTTTCAAAAAATCAAGAGACTGCAAAACATCATCTATCCACACCTGCTCCCCCTGCACCATCATTTTGTATCTGTATGCCATGTCAAAAGCTAATCCTCCCTTCCAAAATAAAGTAAAGAAACCGTTTACATGCTAGTACTAGAAACAACCTCTGTACTTGCTCGTGTGGCGGTAGCAGGCTTACTCGCAAGGCTATAACACATTGTGCAAAATAAAAAAGAGGAAAAAAAAAAAGATAAAGGCTCACAATAGGGACAAGATTTCATCTCGATTTCTACTAAAGTGGTTTAGGAGAAATTAAGAATGCAACCAGAATTTAATGAAAGAAAAAGGGCAAATGCACAAAAAGGTCAAATTAATGTATTTGATAAAAGCAATATCTAGCAACCAAGTTTCCTTCCTCAAATATCAAACCTGGCCTCAAAGGCAGTGAAACAGTGGACATCAACTACATTCATGACACCAAACAAAATCCAACAACATCGCCTCAGCCAAACAATTTTGAGCGGGTAACATAAACCTTAGAGAGGACTCATAGATATGAGGAAGAGATAACAAAGAGAGAAAATAATGAGTGAAAGAGAAGTTTCAAATTCCTTCGCAAAGTATTCTGGCCAACGAAGAACTTATGGTTTGTGTTCTGGCAGTGGTCTAATTGATCAAGTAAAGCTTAGTTAATGAAGTGGTCGTAGGGTAATTTCAACAGGTTTCAAAAATTCACATTTCATGAACGCTCGAATAATACTTTCCAGTTGTACTCACAGGTAATATGTCTGTTGCCATTTCGGTCACGACCGACACTATTCATACTAGATTTGAATAATAGCATCTATAAGGATATACTTACATGTTTTGTGATATCTTCATGGAGATCTTTTGCCTTCTTCTCAAGATCAACCTGCGTTGGAATAAAACAGCCTTTATTAAGAGCAGGAACCGAGGAAACGATATTTTTGCTACTTATTCGTTCGAAAGTTAACCGAAAATAACCAGCTGACAATCTAAGCGTATGAATAGAAAGAATCATCCACACACCATACAAACAATGAAGCCATTTACTAATTCTGGCATCTGAAATTTTGACAGTTACCATCTCCAATACTAGTCTTATATTGGATTTACTTGCATCCATGTTCAAACAATACAAATATCCATAATGATTCATACTTAAAATACCTTCTACTTCCAAGATTAACGTATCTCTACACATATTCCCTAATCATACAAGTCTTCCCAAGAAATTATTATAAGACCCACTATTCCTCTAAACATGCAACAACAACAGCAGTACCTAAAGCCTCCGAGGCCCTCGTCTATATAGTGAGGTGTATGTGTGTGTGTGTGGGGTGGGGGCGGGGGCGGGGGGGGGGGTGGGGGGGAATACAGCGAACCATTCTTTAGACAAAAAAAAAGGGTGCTTACAACAGTAGGCTTTGCAATAAGGCCACTTTCTATTTTTTGGAGCAATTCCTTGCAATCTTCCTGCACAACGACATACATTTGAGCAGTTTCTCAGTAACCACAAAGTTCACATTGACGGGAAATGACAAAACACTGAACTGGTAAGCATATGATCATTCATACAAATGAGTTAGATATCTTAGAATCAACAAAATGATCAAGAAATATCAAACAAGGTCAAACCAACATTCCCCATGCCAATATGAGACAGGATGATTGTAAAGGAGAAGGAAAGGGCCCAAAAAGGCAAATTAGGCAGTTCCAAAGTTACCATAAGTATTACCAAGTATAGCATAATTAGGCTCTGATTGATCATCTTAATGGCTAATAATCTCAAAGCATGCTATCAATAACAGAAGAAAGGAATTTATGCCAGTAACCGCATCCAATAAAGAGCAGGTGTGAATTGCCAGCGAAAGGACAGGGGGAGTATATTGCATGGGATCACACTGATTTTGTACCTCAGATACATCATCATTTGACAGCATGTTGATGGGAACGTCATCTGGTAGATTAAACACTTGTAGAAGAACTCGCTTGTTCTCATCTGCCTTATAGATTCCTAAGAGGTCATAACAAGAAAAAACAGCTAAGACAAGAAATTTTCAATAACGTGTAACGAAGATAATGAAGTCAAAAGCCAACTTCAATGACTATTATCATCAAGCGAAGTACGGGGTCTAAGAAAAAGCTTGACAGCATTAAACTATGCACAAAAGGAATTCATAAACATGCTGTCCAGAAGGTGGAGGAGAAAAGCAAAATGATAAATGTTATAGATGTGAACAAAAGCACAAGCCTTTCAGTTCTTGTTCTTTTGTGGGTGTTCACCTACAAACTCGAATAATGCATTAGGAAAGTCAGATGTGCATATCTTCTATTGTACATTTGTAATCATAATATCCCTGATGAGCACAAATTTATTATCGTTATAGCAATATTTATTTCCTATCAAGAAAAGCAAAACATATGGCAAACTTCGTTTGAGTGGTACGAATGTGACTCGGTGACCTTGAGGTACCACGTTCAATTCCTACCATTACCACCCACGAAGAAGAATCGTCTTATGGTCTAAATCTCTCTTCTCTCCCATGAAATTGGGACCTCAACACTCAATTGGTCCAATCCAAGATAGTAGGATAAACTTGGTTTTTATAATAAAATATTATATTTAGTGGTTCGCTCAAAATAAAAATAAATTGTTGTTTTGACTAAGTAGTTCTGGATAACTTGACAATTCTAATTCGGAATTAAAAAATTCGACATATTTTCCACATTCGTAAGGCCCAATGGGACGGCCACATGTTCAGATGACCGAAAGGAAAGACATATATTTCAAGTTTCAATGCAGACTTCTAACTCAGGATAACAGAAGATGGACAAAATGAAACTAAATCTCATAATGAGTTATTTATCAACCTCTTATCATCACATGACGTATCTATTACCTGTCACAGGGAGTAGCTGATATGGATATCTAGGATTAACAGGTTCCAACTTAACTTTCACAAAGCTTCCAACCACTTTGCTTTCAAAAGTTTCATACTTCTCCAACAGATTTTCCACTAAACTCCTCTTCAAGTAGACCAATTTCATGTTTTGTGGAACAATGGATGCGAAATCACTATATACAACCTTAACGACAGTGTCTAATTTTTTAGGCTCTTCTAGTACGCCTTCCTTTAGCTGAAACTTTTCCAAAAGTGACCCTTTATTCTGGAACGACCCACAATTTCTCCACCAAGCCTGCTTCTTGGTAGGCAATGAAGCATTATTCTCTTCGTATCCTGAACTGTATCCTTCATCTTCTGACTGATCTAGGTTATCAAGAAAATGAGCTTCTATAGCGTCACTTATTTTGTATATGCTAATTGTCTTTCTTTTCAACAGAGACCGCAAGCGCGCATCACAAACAACGATTTTCCTTTTCTCAGGGTGAAAGAGCTTAGTTTCTTGCACATACTTATTTATGAGTGAAGTCACGTCGTTCTGAGACAGCTTGTTGCTCGTATCAACTCCAATAGCTGTAAGGAACTCTAAAAGAGATTTGGAAGCCCAACCGACATACTCTATTCTGCTAGAGCCTCTTTTCTTTTTTGGTGACTTTGTTGGCATCTTTTTTGTCCTCTTAATACTAGTTACTATAACAGGCTCCACAGCATCATCACTGTCGTGATCATCAGCCGATTCAGATGATTCAGACGATAGGTCTTTGATCTCTTCATGTTTGACAGACTCGTCTGAGTCCGACTCGGGCTGATGACATTGGACCTTGACACTTTCACCCTTTTTTATTTGGATATCTGCATTGTGTAGATCATCCAATGTCAAGCCTTCTTTTTCTTTAATGATATCCCAGTATTCTTTAAACAGACCTTCATACGTTTCACGGTCTTTGAAGTCCACCTTTTCCTGAAGGAGAAAAATAGTTAACAAGAGACGGCTAATGTAACAATTTACAAGCTCATATTTCAGTGGGCATGGACTCAAATACAAACACAAAATTTAAGGGGGAATCAGGTTGAGACAATAGCTATGCATGAAAATATGCTACTATTAAAAGAAAATTAAATATGTACGAAAATTGAAGTAAACTACATACAGAAAGGGCAAAACATATGTCGAGCTGCTTAAGATTATGAGGATCTGGAAGACCCCTTTGCATCAGACCCTCATTCATCACTAAAAGCATTGTTTAAATAACTCATGAAACATAGAACTGTCTCACAGAAGCCCTAATCTGCTGTGGTTTAAAAAAAAAACACTTCAGGGGAATGAAAGAAAAGGAATTCAATTATCATCTACTTACGCAAAATATAGATCCCATCATGAATCACACAATTGATTGCACTAATGTTGCAAATCACTAAGACATTATTTGATGAGTGGGTGATACTTCGGGTTAAAGTACCAACATATTGTGTGCTTATTGTTCGATACATACCGTCCTTGCCGTGTCAACACGTCTGCCCTTCAAGTTGAAGCCCTATAATATTATACTTGACTAAACAAGTGAAACGAGTCCAGGCATTTATTAGTGAGTTTTTATTTTGTCGGTATGCCACTGCATATGCTTTCATTGATTCTCTTTGATAACTCAAAAATTACTCCGATAACTAACCACAATAGAACTTGTCGTGGGAGATAGTAAGTTGATTCAACTTGTAACCAATGACTCGATAAGAGATTCTGATGTGACAACAACCCAAAATTAATATACCTGAGACTCTGAGAGGGCTCTATCATCACTCTTTGAGCTAACCTAGACTTCCAAAATTACGTGTCACAATGGGTCAAGCTAATGTTGGTATATAGCCTACAACAGCCTCCAATCATTACCAATATTGAACAGCATACATGGCATAGAGGGATACTTGTCGGCAGACATATATGTCATATGCTAATTTGGCCGAGAAAAGCTTAATCACTGTTCAGTCATCAATAAAGGCGTAGGTTTGTAGAAAGCTTTATGACTAATGACAAAGGTTTTGATAGAGAAAGATCATGCTAATGGTGGTAGTGGAACCTAGACAAAAGATCCAATACATTAGGAGAAAAACCTCTACGGCTCTACATAGAAGTCAGAAGACCGTATCAAATCGAGCATAAGATTAGCATGTTTAAGGACTGAGACCTTATTTAAGCTTACTCTATGAAGATAGTTCTGAGCCTGACAGTTGCCTCACAGAGGAACAAAGTAGAACAAGAGGACCACAACCAAAGAAGGCGAAAGAAACATAGAAACAATTGCAAAGGTTTGTAAACGTCAAACCCGATTCACTACAACAGAATGATAATCAAATCACAAGAAATCAATCTCAAAACATCATTTACCACACATACTACTGATTTATAAGTATATTGTTTGTTGCCACAAATGTAAAAACTGGGATAAATGCATCTTAGATCGTACTATTGATAGAATACTGATAGTTGTTATGATCAACAAAATACCAATTTGCAGCACACAAGAAAAGATTGAAATAACAAATGAAATTGCAGTATTTAACAGCTAAAGGTTCAAACACAACTGGAATCATATAAGACCAATTACACCAATTGAGAATACTTATAGAGAAGCCACCCCATACCCCATCAGAGTCAACATCCACTCCTTCCTCTCCAAGTAATGCAAGGTTAAGGCAGTCATGGCAGAACCCTTTACTTCCTCTAACACGTGCAAATGAAGCATCCTTGAAGCAGCTTTGGCAAACTGCATTGGGACAGCAGACACACTGATACTTCGGAATCTTTTTGCACACAAGGCAACTGTGCCAATCTGAAATGGAAATCTGATCGTTTGTCAATGGAAATAGCTGATTTTTATGACAAAAGGGAAATCTACGAAAGGACAATGGAAATCTAGGGAAGGGAAACAGATAAATGATGCCATAACCGAAATGACAAAAACAGCATATTTTGTACAGCATCATGGCACATTACTATGCACAAGTAACAACTTTCAGACTCGGATATACCTTCACATGTTAAACAGCACAAGAAAGTGTCTACCTCATTTGATCTCATAAGAGGTTTTAGTACAAGTGTGTATTAGAGTTTGGATAAATTGATCCACCCTCGGGATATAGCATGAAACACAGTTAAACATAATAGTATAAATTCGAGGATTGACTGCTAGTGGACATACGAATTTAAACACCAACATCGAGATATAAGTAAATAAATACTGATAGTTAGACATACATTATAACATATACATGTAAATATACTCCTATTTCACCACAGCTTTGCTTGGGTTTGGCTTTAAAGACTTGTAAAGTAATAAACCTAATGTTTTGGGACATTTAAACAATTTCATTTACCGCAGATCCATGGAGTGTCTGTTTCTTCAGTTGCTTCTTCCTGGCCCACACAATCAGGGTGATAAGCTTTCACACAATTCCTGCAAACGCCGAATCACTTAGCAATATAAAAACAAGGACAAGGGTCCATGACTACGTGTTTAGGACTATAGCCGATTAGCCATGAACAAACTAGAACTATAGGTATATCAGGGTGAGCCCTATAAGACAGAGCAAATATGCAATCACTAAACTCAAACTGTTTGACAATCACATGGTATATGCAAGAATCTATGCTCCAAAAGATTACACAATTAAGAAAAGAAATCCACTTATAATTACAGTCAAAGTTGTATATTCATACACACTAGAATGCATGTCATCTCTTTCAATTAAAGTTTCATACCAAAATGGGCAGTTATGCATATATTACTTTAAAACCTGAGCTAGCTTCCCTTAGATATGAGCTTAAGCTACTTCTCGCTTTTGGGAATTTCATTTAATAAAATCATTAGTAGAAGGAATTTTCCTAGATACGACCGCCTTCTATTACTTGTGGTCATATACTCATATAATACACAAGTATTCAAATCAAATTTTCAGCAATGTTTATACCATGGCCTTAGGAGGCTAGGACCATGGTGAGCATTGTCTTCCCCCTCACAATAATAGTGTGGGGACCATGATTATCTCTATAATCATGGTCCCCACACTACTATTGTGAGGGTGGGGGACCATGCTCATTTTGGTACATGGTGCATGGTAAATTCTACCACACCATGATTACTTAAGGTAACTTTAAATTTTCAAATTCACAGTTAAAGCTACATGGTGTGATCATCAACAGTAGTAAGGCGGTCTTATCCAAATCTTGTTGTCATATAAATCATCATGAATCCATGATTGACCGGTGATCGGTCTATTCCGAATGTTCTTACATGATGTGATCATAAACAACTCTAAGACCGTCTCACACCATCATTTCAAAAGCCTACCAACTTCTTAATTTCTCATACATTCTAATATTCTATTCAATATCTTAGGCGAAACTGATCAGAAAAATTTATTACATTCCATAAAATCTATTGTGGTGACAGCCAGTCTGACTGATACTCTTGGTCATTTAGTTTGGTTGCAGCTCTGGAAGGTGACTTAGAACAAAATCTGAGCTTACATATGCAACCTGCAACTCACGTGCAGTCATCATTATTGACTCCCTAAGAAATGCAGGTGAAACCACCTACCACAAATTCTTTACTTCCTCAATTATATTAAAATAAAACCAAAATCAATTAATTTCAGAACCACTTTTCCTGATTTCTCTCCTTATTTTTTATTATCTTTTCGCCTCCATCCTAAAACCCCTTTTTTCCTTAATTAATTATTTAATCTAACCTGCTCATCAGTAATCTCAAACCAAAGTTAATCTCACATGACAAACCCCACATTAACCAGGAAGTAATCCAAGCATGAATTTCGAAGTATACCCACGAAGCGAAAACCCGAAAAAAAGATGATACATTTCTCATGATCAATCACCAATTAACAAACAAACAAGCACAATCAGTGATAAAGTTTTCATCTTTTTTGATATAACAACAGCAGAAAGCTGATTAAATTCAATAAAGATGCTACATTGATGATTATATAACGATCATCATGATAACAAACCAATAAAAACACACAAAACCCATATAACTACATTAAAAACTTAACAATCAATGATCAAATTAAAACATAAATAGAAATGCAAAAAAAAAAAAAAAAAAAAAAAATATTCTAGGAGAAGATTCTAACAAAAATCCCAGAAAGCTGATTAAACATGAACAAAAGATGCTACATTGAAAGTTAATTAATTAATCAGAGAGGAAAAGATTCTAACTTGTGATCACAAACAATGAGAAGACCACCATCTTTGCAAACAAAGCAATAATCTTCAGAAACTTTATCTTCTCCTGCTGCTGCTGCTGTATCTTCTTCATGAAGCTTTTGTTGTTCCTGCTGTTTCTTCTTCAACTTCTGCTGTCTGTCACTCTGTCTCCTTCTCTTCACCATTATTGCTGCTGCTGAGTGAGGAGAGAGAGTGAAGATGGTGAAGCTTGTGAGTGAATTTTTGTGGGGTAGTTGAGGACTGAGAGAAAGGGTGTTTTTTTAATTAAGTGAAATTTTAATTAAGGAAATGAAATTATTAGTATTATTATGAAGAAACATGAAGAAATTAAGAGACCAAAGTCATGTTTCTTGTGTTCATTGTAATTGTACCGCACCCCAATCTTGTTTAACAAGTGTCTTCTAATTTCTCTCTCCTCCTTGGTTTTTGAGCTTTTTTTTATTTTAATATTAATCAATTTTTTCTTTCTTTTTTTTTTACTTTTTTGGGAATTCTTGATTTATTTCATTTTTTTTTTTAGTTTTTGGGAGTTCTTGATTTATTTCCTTTAAAGTCAGATTTATTTCCTTAATTACTGATTTTAGATGATGATTATTTCTTTAATTGTTTTCCTTTTTATGAAAAAGGAGATTTTTTAATACCTAAGTAAATATTTATTGATATATTAATTATAAATAATAAATCACTAATATACACTTTTTGTGAAAAAAAAAATTACAAGGGAAAAAAAGGACTCTAAAGTGTAACCGTTGCACATGTCAATGCATGCATACCTCGTGCCTTGTAATGCGAAATGCTAAGGCACGAGATTATTAATTTATCGTCCTTTGGCAACAGTCGTTTCGGTTTTCTTTCTCGAGTCCATAGTCCATACTTACTATTAGTAGATGATAAATGTAAGGCAACAACATAAATAAACTAAAAAATTATCGGAAAATTCATGTACTACCCCCGCCAAATAAGTACTCCCGAGGTTTGGTCTTTGAGCATATCGTGCCCAAAATCATTTTTTTTTTTTTTTGAGTTTGTCGTAATGACAGCGTTAACAATAAACTTTTGGCAAATTCACGTGGTGCCCTAAAACTTTGTTTGATTGCGCGTAGTGCATATACTTTTTAAATTGGTATGTTTTACTGCCATTGAACTTTGCATTTACAATGATGACGTGACATACATGGATTAAACTTTCCTTAATCACAATTAATTTAAAAATAATATAAAAGATATTAAATTTTCAATTAAAAGTGTGGCTGCTGGGATTCGAGCCCAGGTCTCCACGGTCACAGCGTGGGATTCTCACCACTAAACTACAGCCACGTGTTGATATTTAGTGATCCTAATAAATATAGTATATATAATATAATATTTGCCAACGTGGACGAGTAATTTCGGTCCCTTTTTCCTTTCTATATTTACTGCACCCAATTTTACCGCTTCTGAAAAATTACTTTCTTTTTACCCTAGCTTTGCTCTTAAATTTTGTTTCTGTCAAAACAATGTGATTATTTAACCATGATCGAATTGTTGAATGCAATTAATACGATGTTTGCGATGAAATGCAAGGTGAATTTGATGAAATTAGGCTAAGTTAAATTTGAATCAAATATAATAACATTTGTTCTATACGATTGTGCTCCTTGCGCCGGTGGGGGGTGGTCCTTAACTAAGTGTATCGCGTGCATAAACTTAATCTGGAGGAATACCATGTATATATCTCAAATCATTGGATAAAGGCTTGTTGTTATTATTGTTGTTGTTATAGTATCATACTATAATGTACATACCCTAAAACATTAGGGGTGCCACGTGAAGTTTTCGAAAAATTATTATATACGAATCTCTAAAATTGTGGAAATGTTAAAATGACATTTTTTAGCGTCCGCATAAATGCATGGGAGTAGACCCACAATGGTGAATTTAAAAAATACAACATTTCTCTAATTATTAAAAATTAATAAAGTATTATAGAATAACCGTCAGTCAGAGTCAGTTACCAATAAAATCTCAAATCATGGCCGTTCATTGTGATAACATGCAATCTAAGCCATCGAATTAAGTTGACCAAGTTAAAGTAAGTTCTTCATAACTCTCGTCACATAGGAGAGTGGTTGCTAAAATTGTCGCACAACTAATTTATTTATCCTAATTCAATGGAAATTAGTTGATTAGTCTCTAAAATTGTGGAAATTTCGAAATGAATTTTCCTTTTTTAGTGTCCACGTTACTGCATGGGAGTAGACCCACTATGGCGAATTTTAAAAATAAATTATTTTGTAATTATTAAAAATTAATAAAATATTATAAAATAACTGCCAACCAGAGTCAGTTACCAATAAAAATCTCAAATCACAAAAGTTCATTACGATAACATGCAATCTAAGCCATCAGATGAAGTTGACCAAGTTTTAGTAATTACTAGTTCTACATAAACCCTCTTCACATATATAGGAGATTATCATTATCATTTTTATACATTGCTTATCAAATTTTATTCACTATCATCCAAATTCAACAAATTGTTTATCTCCAATTCGTATGATCATCACGGACTTCTTTCCATTGCAACTCTGCATGTCACGTTAGACATGAAAAAAGGGTATTTGTTGTTGCATCTTCCCGGCCAATTTAAGCAAAGGCAATATAATTGAGTTTTAAGACTTCAAACTTAGTAGGTATGTGTTCTTTTCAATTCGAATTTTATGTGAGACTAAATGCAAATATGGGGTTGGTTCTGTCCATGTATCGAAGTCGAAAATTCGCAAACTTGTAAAGTTGTAATGCTAATATGTGTTAGTCTTTGTTTCATTGTTCTTTCGTGTTCCATATTTCAGTTTTCATCCCCGACTCCATATAATACGTTGTCATTTTGTCATAGTAGCATACTAGCATTGGTTTCTAAGATTTTGCAATTATTGCTACCACTACATGCTAGATTGATGGCATAGGCCTTTAACGAGTGCCTTTATTGTCAAAATTTATTGTATGTGTTCTTAATTTGTTGAACTTTGCCATGATTGTAATTTTAATGTGCATCACAACATACAGTATCACAAATCTTAGAAGATGAAATGTATACAATATGGAGTACTTCTATTGTAGGGAAAGAATATGTTATTAAGTATCTAAGTAGGTCGAAAAATTGAAAGTCAATACTAGTCTTGACATGCATACATTAAAATTTTCAACGGAGAAGATTTAAAAGTTTTTTGGAGAGTTCAAAAGTTCACCTTTCATATTGTAGAGGAGAACGGTAATCAAAATGTGTATGCAATATATTTACATTTGTAGTATGTTTTGAAATAGATGAATAGACGTAACAATGTTACAATTTTTTTTCACCCTATTGAAATCGTCTTTGAAGATGAAGTGTACGAGTAAACACTACTGGTATACTTCTATTGTAGGGGAAGAATATGTTAACTAAGTGGTTCGAAAAATTATAGTTCAATACTCGTCTAGACATGCATGCATTAAAATTTTCCACGACGAGAAGATTTAAGGTTTTTGGATGATTTCAAAAGTTCACCTTTTATATTGTACGGAGTATAAAAGTACTCTTATCAAAATATGTATGACTGTATGCAATATATTTACTTGTGTATGTAGTATATATTGAAGTAGTCGAATAGACGTTACTATGTTACATTTTTTCTTCACCCTCTTCATATTGATCTCATTTGACTTTGGTGATCGAAGATGATATTTTGAGAAATTAGAGATCATCATTTTTTGATAAGTTAGATGAAGTAATACTTGGTAATATGTTGTATTGTATTGTTTTGTATAGTTGCCTCACTTTGAGACATTATTCATACCCTTTTATGTTACTTTTATGTATAGTAGTTATGGATGAAGATGAAGATTCAAGATCGTTTCTAAGAATGCTTGACGCTGCTGCTGAAAGAATCTTCATTGAGGCATGTTCTGAGGTATTGCTGATTTTCTCTTGTGTTTCTATATAAGATGTTTTTCGGCATCAAAGTTGTGTTCTTTAAGTTTTCTGAACCATTTGGTAAATTTCATACCCCCTTCGTTCATATGAATTGTCATAGTTTTGACTCGACACTATACGAAAACATACAATCATACTTTGCTCTCAACATGTGTGAAATTCAAAACGTCAATAATTATGGAAACGGAAGGAGTATGAAAATAATCATTATATATACTGATGTATATGTGTGCAACTGTGCATATATATAGGCTGAAATGTTTATGTCTATGTGACGTTTTTATGTTTCTGGTGTCAAAATGCTGAATTAATTTTCTTGTCTACTTTTTCTTTTCATAGATCAGGGCTGCAGAAGCTAGTGCAGTTTCTGTAGTATGCAACATTGAACCAAGTCGGCGGAGTTTAAGGAGTGTCAGAAATACCATTTATCCTCCGTCAGAAGTTAGCAGTTCCCGTAGAGAATCAAGAAAACGAAGGAAACGCTCTCGGACTTCTGATCAACCTGTTCTGCAGCAAGAATTTCCTGCAAGAAAGATAGGCTTGGGGCTGGATGAGAAAACCCGGCCATCTGTAGGCTGGCCGCAAAACTTTACTGCTCGCGGTCATGGGATTGGCAACTCTGTTAATGCATTAGAACCTAGGGAGGTTCTGAGTCTTGGTAAGAATTCCGATCAACCAGTGTGGAGAACAGATTTTCGACTTCAAAGGAACTCGAGCAATGCTGGCTCAGTCGGATATTCTGGTAACAGCATTCTTGCAGGGGCTGTGTTGCCTCCTATAGGCGGAATTGATGCTAAAAGTGAGACAGAAGACATGGAAAAGTCTGAAGATTTTTCCAAGGAAATTCATGATGCAATTGGCAGAATCGAGACTCTGATTCCGTCACTTCAGAAGTTGGTAAGTTTTGTGCAGAGGCCAACTGATCAGAAGAATGTTTGTAGTTTGGATTTGCAGAACGATTACAGTAGTTCAACTCTTGGTGATGCTCCTGTAAATGTACTAGGAAAGGCGAAATGTTGGGATGTTGCAAGAAATAAGCTAGATAATGCTGGTAAGACTGCTGAATTCTCTATGGATGTGAATAGAAACCCTAGAGAGGGCAGAAGTTCAACTTCTTTGTCAAGCAACCAAAAGGCCAGGCTGATACAGGCGCATCAGGTGAAGGGAAATGCTAAATCTTTTAGAAAGGAGAGATTTAATGAGGCTAGCACTGAGACAGGGGTAACCGGTTTACCAGCTGAACGCGATGGTAGAGTTAAACGTGAGGGTAATCAAACTGGTATGAGTCAGGTTCGTGGACAACATGTTCAGGCTCGGATGGATAGAGTTGAGTCACTGAGACGGACATCAGGCAGGAGTGAATCTGTCACAAGCCGTTCTCCAGAACATCTACTTGGCCTAAGAAACATGCCAGCATGTCAGTGTTCCAGGAATGTTTTTAATCAGAAAAAGGCAACCAGCAAACAGGCTTTACAGTCAGACGCAGCTTCAAGGTATCAGACTCGAGTCCCTTCTGTGGGATCCTCAAGTTTCAGGAGACCTAACAAAAGCAGTAAATCTGATAGTTTCAATTATACAGCGAATCAGAGTCATGCCAGGGAAAGAAGGATGCAGATTCGAGAACCTGCACACAGAAATAGTCTAAGGAGGAAGAGTCCGTATTCATCTTCTCGAAATATGATAACGCTACAACATCAGATCTCAGAGGAGACTAATTCACCCGCTTCTACTACTGGTACAAGCAGTCAACAAAGCGGATACCCTACTTCATTAAGCGGAAGTTATCAGTCAACTGACAGTTACAGTACAGCCCCTACAGGAGGGAGTGATGAATCTGAAGGAGGATACAGGAAAGCTCATCACCAGTCAGGGAGGAGGAAATGGTCTGGCTCAAGCGCGAGTTATACTGATGAAACATCTTCCCATTACAGCAGCCAAGATCAGTACTCAGATACAGTTACGTCAAGCCAGGGGAGTTCAGACAGGCCTCACAGGCGGGAGCATCATCGCAAAGAGGGTAAAAGAGTAGGGAGAATCAGTAAACTTCGGAAGAAGTTAGGGACGATCTTTCACCACCATCATCACCACCACCACCGCCATTACAGCGCTAGAGATGAACCTGATGAGGGTCATACCAGTTTCTTCAAACGACTTGGAAATATGTTTCAGCGAACAGGAAAGACTGATCATAAGAGACTTAAAGCTGAGAAATCACATGAACCTGTGAGTAATGCTCTCGTAAAAAAGAAGCAACACGGAAGTCATTTCCGTGCACTTCTAGATGGGTTCACGCGGCATATGAAGCATACCAAGAAGGCTAAGAAAGCCAAGGATGACATAGGGAGACTGGCAAGTGTTCGGCATAGAGGTAAAAGAGCGAAAAAGAAACCGCCTTTGTGGCCAAAGATGGGAAAAGGTAAACTGAAATTGCCCAACAAGGGAAAGGTCAAGTTTGGAACTAGGGCAAGACGACCAAAGTTTGCTGCTGCTAAGATGATTTTGAGGCAGTGAAGCCTGTGTTAAGTTATCTGTCTTGTAACTGTTAAGGCCCTTTTCGAGCAACATTATTTTTTTCGAGTTTTGTGCAAGACGGTTTGTGGTTAAGTAAGACGAATGTTGTGTTATATGAAACTCGTGTTCTACTGTATATTGTTAGCTATAGGATTGTTCAAGCTATATATGTAATATGAAAGATTTAATAATGTACCGTATACTCTAAGCATAGTCTAAACATAGTATTCATGTTGTAAATTTGCTATCTTTTGCTATCTTTAATATATTGTGAGTAATGGTATTCGTTCTTGTTGCTAATTGAGTTATGTACCATCAGTGCCACATTCTGGACCCCTCTAATAGATTTGATGAGCGACTCACTGATTACGAGCGCCTCGCTGATATGATAGAGCACAATTCTAGGATAAATCGAAGAATCGTGTAGCATAAGCTAGGATTACCAGAGGAACAGAAG
>JBBYHQ010049008.1:0-31981 GCA_038382645.1 Spergularia azorica | reverse complement strand
CTCAAGCAAGTCTTGGAATCTCAAGACTCACTCCAAACTTGCTCAAACTTTCCCCCACCTCAATGCAAGTCTTATCTAAAATTACCAAAGTCTCAACTTGAGACTTGGAGCTTCAGACTTGCAATGAGGACAGCCTTAGATTTCTAGCTTCCTCAATCCCAGCACCTTTATTAAAGAACGCATATGTGATTTTCAGTAGAGTTTTCCAAGCCCCTGAGTCCCTTTGCGTGACTTGAGCATTCCATGTATCAGCAGAGACATAACATTTTATCCATTTTAACCATTTATCTGAAGACTTATAGTGAAGTTTCCAAATCCATCTCAGTAGCACTGCCTCTTTTTCCAACTCAAATTTTTCTAATGTCCTCCCTCTTTTCTTGGTTTGCAAACTTTGGACCACTTAAAAACACCATTTTCCTGCTAGCATCACCATAGTTCCATAGGAATTTCCTACAACTTTTCTCCATTTCTTTGCCAATCTGACAGCATGAAACGGAAACACGAGAAGTTTTCGATGCCAAATATAACAGTGTGGTCAGCTGGATTTTACCAGCATAAGACAATGAATGAGAATTTCATTGAGGATGTTTTCTACAGATGAAAATCAATGAAAATAAGAACATAATTGTTGGAACAATAGTAAATATAGCGATAACCGGATATCCCTTCCATGCACGTTAAAAATTCGCTTTCCGAAAAGTCTATATCGACCCTTTATATGAAACAATTAGGTTACACGATATGACTTTTGAGAATACAAAGAAGGGTAAATCAAATTAGGTTGCTTATCTAATTTGATCATACTAATATGTTTGAGAGAACGAATTTGTCGCTATTTAATTATAAAATTGTGTGTACCTTTTTATGATCTAGTAATGCAAGTAGGAGAATAATGCAATTTGATCATTTTTCCTTAATAACAACACATACATACCCCTACTATATAGAGGGGCACTTTGGAAGTTACAAAATAACTACCACCATTTAATCATTTAATATGATTAAATACATTATACTCCATATACTATGCCACTTACCAACTATGTCACTAAATTCTACTTTTAAAATATTTCAACAATCTTCCCCCATTTTAAGAGGAAGCCAAAATCGAAATCACTTGCTTAGACAAATTTTTCAAAACCATGCATTATGAAAGTGTTGGAAACGATTGAACTTTCATTTAGTCTAAGAACATAACTATTTGAATTGTGATGGTTGACTAAAACATTGAACCATACAATTACATTGAATATCCAAAGGTTTTACACACATAAGCTTTAGACCCAACACATAAGTCTTGACACTATTAGTGGTATTGTGTCCATATGCATTCATGAGTATATATAAGAGTCGCAATATGACACTTTTTCAAAAGATCCATTAAGAAAATTAATTCAACATCTAAACATTGCAAACTCAAGCACTTACTTTAGGATGAATATATGATCGCAAAACTATACCCAAAATAAAGAAATACAAATCAAACCCCAACCATCTACCTCTATTGATGACTAACGATAACCAAGGTTGACTGACATCGGTCTATGGTTGACCATACGTGCCGGAAGTTAACCGTCCGTCCGTGGTCGGGTTTCGTCAAAAATGGCCACATCATTCGATTTTTCGAATACACATCGCCGGCGAAAATTGTCGATCGAAATCTGATGAACCTCGGATCAAAATCTGATGAACATTCAGTCCAAAAATAATGAACATACAATCATCTTGGATGAATATAGAGTTGAAATTAGATGAACATAGAGTTGAAATTAGATGAAAATAGAGACTAAGTTAGATGAACATACAGACAAATTTGATACACATAAAGATGAAATCAGATGAACATACTCATAAATTAAATGAACATTGATTGCTAGAGTTTGAGTTGATGAATCATGAACATACTTCGAATTGCATGTTCATCTACTTCAAAGATAATTTTCATCCAATTTAAAAACAAATTGTTCACCTTATTCTTTTGTGTTCACCAGTCTCGCATCTGATGAAGATGTAGGCATGGAACTTATGATTTATGAACACGAGTTTGGGCAAATTGGAAATGAAAACGAAGAAACTCAATAAAGAGAAAAAAAGAATTAAGAAAGTGGGGTAGTTGCCAGTGGGAAAATGGGAATTCGTAAAAGTGTGTGAGAGATTGGGTCAAATTTTTTTATTTTTTATTTTTTTTATTTTTTTATTTTTTTATTTTTTGTAAAGGGATGGTAAAGCTTCTTTTCACGAATTTACGAAATTTGCCATTAATGTGGCGCGGCACTTTTCATCCGTTAGATTAGCGAGATTTAGCGGTTAAGATTGATTCCTAAAGTTTCTATATATACATAAAGTTCCTACCTAAACATAAATCTATTGATATATACTATCTATTTTCTGTTCTGATGCAATTGATGACAAGTCACCATCCGCAGGTACGGGAATAGGCAGACAGAAGATTCAATAAAACCCAAATTTTTGAAATGCTCTCATGATTCTAACTCTAGCATTATGATGTGCGGCTAAGGCCTTAGCTGTATATCTATCGGAATCTCTTAGATTACCATCTGCATTGAGCTCCAATAGAAGTTGTACGACTTCAGCCTTCCCCTAATGTATTGCTAAGTTAAGAGGTATGCAAACATCTGAAGCCTTGACATTTATATCTCCACCACATTCGCAAATAAGTTTGATCTCGTTTAGATTATTCTCATTCATTGCCTCTAAATAATAACGTGCCACTCGCTGTGATAGGAGAGTGACTCTTGCATCCAACAAAAGATCAATTGGAGGTCTAACTTTGGCTTCATGTATGGCGTACCAAAGTGGAGAATTATCAACTGAATATGTTTAGGAAAAACAGTTCTTGTTGGATGCAATCAAAACTTCTATGAGCTAGAATAATAAACATACCTGTTTTGTTCGGGTCAGCTTTAAATTGGAGCAGCAATTTAATACCATCTTCTTGTCAATCCTACGCGGCACGATTCTAGATACAATAAGAAAAATCATTTAATATCAAGTTTAAGACATACCTCTCCGATTCAAAGAGATTTTTTTTCTTTCTTTTTACAGTTTTAAATTGTCATGTTAAAGACTAGTTGTAGACTAAACGAAAGATCCATTTGTCGTAGAATCAAATGGAATGGGTAGACTGCATTGCAGAATAAAATATGTGCTAATTTTTGCAATAAATGAATGATTCATTTGATATTAAAGTAGCTCTTAATATGGCACTTCAAAACTGCAAATAGAAATAGGAATAAGTCTTTGAATCGGAGGAAGTACTCCGTATTACTTACAATTTTATGTAATAAAACAAAAAATTACATCGAATTACCATTTCCTTTATGTCACTAAAATGAATTGGCTCGTTAACATCTAACCCTTCATTAATCAAATGTCGCAATAGATTTGGGGACACTTGATCGACATCAAATGTCACGTCGAATAGAATGTCTACTTTGTCATACTTAATCTTCCTCTTCAACTCCTTCGGAATTAATCTCAAACTCTCGTCTCGTAGAAACTCTAGATCATGTGATAATAAATCAACATTGATCACAATAGCCTAACACAATTAATCGTCACAGCAACTTAAAGAACAATATTTTGAAGTAAGAAAAACATACACTAACCTCCATCACATTCCTTAAGATCTGACCACCGTCTATCCGGTTAACCCTGAGCACTTGAATTAACATATTTCGGTCTAAACGCAATAGAGTTTTCGGTGTTTTAGCAATGATCGTGTATAACTGAGATTGATATGAAAGCACTCCGTAATGTCCACATATCATTAAAGAAGCAGAACGTTTTAGTCCCTTTGCTATGGTTCCTTTTAGTGGGATGTATACCGCCCGAGGATATTCGCCTTGAAGTATCACAGGATCCTCCATTGCAAAAGTTTGCAGCTCCATTTCTTGAACCTTTAAACAAACAAACAAAAACATTTAGGCAATCAAATATATATGTACGTATATTTAGATTTATTGAAATAAACAAAAAAAAGTGTAATTTATACAAATAGTACAACTTATACCATCATTAAAATTGTGTTATTTGAAACACTCCTAAACAGAGCCAGTTTGTGACTGCTTTTAGGAATAGATTTTGGTTAAATTCTGCCTGAAATTGTTTCGGAAGATTATCCAACATCACGTACGGAACCCTCTAATTACCAGGATCATTAACTTCGGATAGCTAACCATAAATTTTGTTGCACAAATTCAAATTGACGTTTCTGGATCTAACGAATTCCCACATGGCTTTGATTTTGTTTGTCTGTCAAGATTTAATCGATCAACATACTTAAATAAAAACCAAACCCTTTTTAAATTCAAACTTGAGATAAACGGTGAAACGTACGTTGTCGTCGCCAAAAATTAAATTGGTGACTCTTTGCATTATATACGCTACGTTTTTGAGGTGGAGACATAAACTCTATAGATGATGAAAGTGGATCCAAATCCTTTCATCATGCTATAGTTGGGAAGAATGTTCCTATTATAAAACGTCTATTGGAACTGGAAGCAGATATTAACATCGATTCAAACGGAGTGTTTCTTAGGGATATGGCTTACCCCTTCGGTTTGGAATATGATATCTTGGATTTACTTGATGAGACAAGCGCTCTCCATGAGCATTAGCCATTCCGTCCATTAGATGAGTTACGACGTGTTTTGGTTGATGTGATTAGCAATTGCTACAAAATAGAGCATTAGTCATTCCGTCCATTAGATGAGTTCGTCGTGTTTAAGTTGATGTGATTAGCAATGGCTACAAAATAGAGCATTAGCCATTCCGTCCATTAGATGAGTTCGTCGTGTTTAAGTTGATGTGATTAGCAATGGCTACAAAATAGACCCATGTGCTAGTTATTGGAGACATCTTTGTATTTATTTTCCCAAACATCAGATCATTATATGACTCATTAATAACTCGAATACTTAATGAGTTTGGGCTAGGATTTGTTCTTTTGGACTTGAACAAGAAATTGTATTTGCTATAATGTCATGATTAGTTTTCAAGTTTCATGTCAAATAATGTTTAGTACTATTGCACGAGTTATATTATAGTTGTTGAGAAATGAGACTTATAATGGTTGAAAGACTATGGAGTAGTTACCAACACATATACGCCTCTCATCTCATCAAAGTTGGGGCTCAATGGTGACTGGTCAATTATTAAATCTCAAATGTAAGCTTTTAACATAATGCAATCTCTACGAAAGAGACAAACAAATATACGATGATGATAAGATAATATGTTTACCAACAAATCTTAGATTGTCGATGTCTTTAGTCCTGATACATAAAGTGGCTACCGACGGGTTAAGAGGAGGACAAAGGAAGACAAGGGTCCTGCTACCCTACTCCTCAACCTGTTGACAAATCGACCATGGGCTAAATTTTCTTCCTCTTATGAACACGCTACTAATGATGTAGTGATTTTTTTTTTTTGTTTTCTTTTTCTTTTTTCCCTTTTTTTTTTGTTTTCTTTTAAAAAGTTAAGATTTTATTACAAAATTGAGAGGAGTCTTAAAAACCCATTACATCTCAATCTCACCCAAGAGCTAGTCATTTAAATGCTGAGCTATGGTGCTTTCGTTAATTTCATTACAACAATAGTAAAGTCTAACAGCCACAAGACTGCCCACAACCAACCTAATATGGTTAACAATCTGGTCAATTTGTCGCTCCTTATTCTGGAAAATTGAGCAGATTACGCTCCATCCAAAGTTCGATTAGTGTCACCCCTATGTAGTAGCATCTAACCAATTATTATGCTTCCACAATTTACCTCGGATATGCTCTTTCATCCACTTCACCTCTCTTTGCAAACACCAGCCTCTTCTTGTAATCCCCATCCAGAGTAGGATGTGCTTCGAATACAAACAAGCTTAGACATTTCACGGCCGAAGTATAAATGGGAGACTGACTCTGCATCCTTTCAACAAAAGGCACATCAACAAAGGGCTGATAATGGACCTCGAATCTGTATGAAAATCGAGGACAAAATTGAAATTAGAATAGGCGTAGTGAAACCAAAGAAAACCAATTAGCTGCAACAAATAGCAAGACAAGCGAATGGATGAACAATAACAGTTCTCCAGGACATAAGCATCAAAGGATGCAGTTCTTTCCTTGGAATGGCGAAGATGCTAGCACCATTACCACAGTCTACACTTCTGTCTACGAATAACACTTTTGACTACGAAATGGTGTAATCTAATCACCATTACCATCCATATAGTAAAAACATAATGGCGAGTGAGAGGAGTTGGGCGTAATCATCATTGTATAACCTAAGCTCCTAATTTTTAAGGGTTTCAGTAACAGATGGCGTTAAAACTGGTCAACCGTGGAAAGAAGACGGTAGTGAATGAGAGTGCAAGCCTCCTGCCAAACCATAGTCTACACTTTATACGAATTATACGCCACCACTGGTTCATGGGCCACTATCAAATACAGGCTTCTTATAAGGCTTTACTAGTTTCTCGAAGGACAGAGGATATACGAGCATAGTGTAGTTAGTGCAAGAGATTTTCCCCCCCCCACACACACACACACACACACACACACACACAAATATAGGAATTTTTGTCTACCGATTCATGTTAGCCAACCCGAAATTATTTTGGAAGTTAAAGAAGGGTTTTGTTCTTATATAACAGTCATATCAGAACACTACGAAACACTATTTGTCTACAACATCAAATTGTGGGTAAAATATGAAAGGAAAGTCCGTCTCTGGTTTGTTCAACACCAAGTGAGTTATTCGTCTAACAATAACAGCAACAACAACAACAACAACAAAGCTTGGTCCCTTGGGGTCGGCTTTATGGTTCGTCTAACAAAAATGTTGATAAGAGTGAAGGAAACATTACCAATTAATCAAATTCAAATATATGGTCGTCATGGTTTCTTCAAAAGAGAGCTTTCGATAAGAGAGAAACGTTACCCTCCCTTGCAGGCACCCTCAGTGTAGTGTTTCATTGGAGCTGTTAAACACTGCAGGCACTGCCCAAAATTTCCTCAGCATTTATCTATCTTTGAATGAACATTACCACCTATTGACCTAACCAAACGCAAAATATGTAGCGCAGATCGTTAGTATGTAAATCAACCGACTTACACGCAGTATGTCACAGTAGTAACACCAGAAAAGAGACTGCCAATCAAAATGCCTGTCCGTAGGTAAAAGTGGCTTTAGCATACATCTAGCATATCCGGAAGCTATTGCAACACAATCTATGTACTTTGAGTATCCGATGAGAAACATGGATTAAAAGTCCAGATACGAAATGATGTATACATACTGCTGAAACTTGTACTTGAATTGAAACATTCTCATATAATGGATAATATTCAAAACAGCTACTAATAGAACTCTACGACTATAACAAGAATACCTCAACAACAGCAGCCAAAAAAAAAAAAAATGTTTGGGTGGAGCTATTGTGGAAAAAAAACACTACCAATGGATGTCAAGTTGTCAACACACTTCGATTCGTTATAGTAGAACCACCCATAAATTAATGACCTTCAGTTAATTAACGACCAACAAATCAGCAAGCATCCCATTTAACTTACAGGAACCTAAACATATAATTTCATACCAGAAAAATATATGCTGCTCTTCTGTTCAAACACAACATGTACTATCACAATTATCTGAATTTTTCGAATTCATATTACGCCAAACTTAATACACGCTGTCAACAGCAATCGCCAAGAACTTACATTACATCCACACACATCTTTATGCTTAAACATGATATACCAAGTCTGCGGTCAACAGTTATATATTACCCTCCACCCTTTGAACCTTCGATCATAGAGTCATACCACCAACTTAAGTCAACACAGAACTGTAGCTGAAACTAAGCCTTGGTTCAATACACCTTTTAGAGAATATTATTATTGAACTTTATAACCAATATGATCCATCACATGATGAAGCCTGTAGTTCAAAAGTGAGTGTTTACAATGAGATTCACTCCGCATATTCTTCCAAGCAAACATCAACCAAAATGTAAGAACAACTAGTGGTAAAACCAATTTTGGAGGGAGGAGGGGAGGAGAATGTATTTCTTGAGGTTAGTGATGGGAGATATTGTAAACTAATGACGTTAAACTTTGAAATGGCCAAGAGATCTGCAAAAAAAACTGGCCTCAAGTGGTTTTGGAGTTGCGCCCTTGCCTATCCCGTAAACTTACTATGCATCAGTTTACCACTACTCCTTTCTCAATAAGTCAATATCATTTTCAAAGCGCAGTGCGTTAAAGGTTTATGAGTGCTACCAAGACTGTTACCCAATATTCACCCATTTTAACAACACCACATACATGGTATCACATACACAAATTAAAATAACTTTTAGTATTAATAAAGAAGATATAATGCATACATCAGGTAAGAAAAGCTTATATTATTTTCAGTTTGCTTTTGAGAACTGGTTCTGGAAAACAAACTAAACATCACCGTGATCAAAGCAGAAGGGAGCTGAAATTTTGTATAGTATATCCAGCACAGAGTTTTATTAATATGACAATCTCACTGGATCCTTTCGAACTTGTTAATAATTAAAAAAGAAAAAGAAAAAAGAAACATCTATTGAGCATATCATATAATCATAGACAGTATCAGATAAGAGAAAAACATTAACACTCTCTTGGAAGCACCTCAATAGGTAGAGTGGTGTTTCATTGGAGCTGTTGTACACAGCCCCAGAGCCGCCACACCCCTAATAATCCACATCATTACTTATTTTTCAGTAAACATGACCAACCCAAATAGCGGAGGTAGCTATGTTTTTAATATGCACATCTCCAAGTTATATTGGTATTTTACAAGTTAGAACATGTTACAGGTTGCTGATCTTTGACTGTAGTTTCTTTAAACTGAATGGTGGGTGGATGGGAAGGGCATGATTCACCATTTTTTTTTTTCAACAGTTTCAACACACTCTCCACTCTTTTGAACGTCAGCATGATTACCACCCACCCACTTATTTCATCATCAAAACTGTAGCTTAAAGTAAGCCAAAGTAAGCCCTGGAGTTAAATACAGTAAGGCCATTACTAGGAGCCAATAAAATTCCTAACAAATGCCTCCCCAAGTTCTTCAAGAAATGAAAGGAAGAGGGGCAGTCACAACTCACAGAAAGCCATGTCCCGCCATTTTGAGTTTATTTTTGGGTTAATTTGCTTGTGGAAGTGATTGTTATTTGGTACCCCAGCAACACATGCTACTGAAGACGGGGAATTTTCCCTCCCTATCTTTCTTTGCTGAGCTACCACCTTTCCCCTTCCTCTTCCCCTCATGTCTTTCCCTCCCTTCCCTTCCCTTTCCCTTCAGCTTACTAACCAATCAAAGCGGTAAAAGAAACTCATCTCTGATTTTGTTTCCAGTAAGCACATAATTTGAGTTGAACTCAAAAATATACACACTTTCTTTGAGAGAGTTTTCAGATACTAGAGAGACGTTACCCATCATATGATCTTAATATCAAACATATGATTACAAACGTAGATCCATGGGGTCTAAGCAATTCGTTCACCTGCATCCCTATTTTCACACAAAAGACTCTAATAAGATGTAATACTCAGACAGGTCGGAGAACATACCAGAGACCCGATGATAAGTCAGGAGGCCACGGTGGTAGATGGAGTCCAAATATTCCATATCTTTTCAGAGTCCCTAGTGGCTAGGGAGTGGGATGAGGTAAGGATGCCACTTGATCCATGAGGCTATCCTGATTGCTACATCTTTTACATAGAGATATTCTAACAGCCATGTGAGAAATTTCTTTTGAAATAAACTGTAGTTCCGTGACTGCAGATCCCTCTCTCTATTGCAGATGTGGACGGCACATATATTGAACTAAGATTCGCAAACCCCAAACAAGGCCGGTTGTTGGTCATTGTTGCTCCTGTTTTGAGATTTTCAGATGGTGAGTTTCCAAGATTTTTGACGTTTAACAGTCTCTCGTTGTTTTAATGTAGTTCAGCAGCAGATAAACCATCACAGACAATTCAAAATTTTGAATCATGCTCATTAAGGGTTTCAAGCATTTAAAGTAAGTATGCAGGTCCAACAAGTGATTTGGTGACGAATTCAAGAAGTCCAGTGTATTTTCATATGACTTAATAACTGACATGACTTATCTGGCTTTGGAGTTTGGACCAGAAGAGAAGGTGGAACGTAAGGTACTACGTAAGGAAGTAGCAGAGCATTCAGGCCAAAAATATTACCAATTTGAGTTGGAACCACCTCATGTTATTCATCACAACTAGTGCAGCTGGCAATCGGCTGAATGCCTGAATCCCATTTCAATGGAAACAACTGGATCCAGGAGTCTTCCCTAGTCCTTTGTCAGTCATGGCCGTTCTTATTTCCTCGGCATTCTCCCATCTGCCTGAAGCTGCATATATGTTAGATAGAAGAACATAATGGGATTCATTTCTAGAATCTAAGTAATCCATGTCTTCCAGCGCTTCCTCAGCACAGGTGGTGTGTGCATGAACACGACAAGCTCCAAGCAGCGAGGCCCAAATTGTATCATTTGGTTTCATCAGCAAGTTCCTGGCCATATCAAATGCCTGTTTTAACCTTCCTGATCTTCCCAGCAGGTCTATAACGCATCCATAGTGCTTAACACCCGGTATCACTCCGTACGTCTTCACCATCTCTGAGAATAAATTCAACCCTTCTTCGACTATTCCTCCATGAGCACAAGCTGAAAGAACAGAAAGAAAAGTTATCTCATCTGGCTGGACTCCCGCATGCTCCATTCTACGAAAGTACTCAACAGCCTCCTCACATTTCCCATGAATGGCAAACCCCGAGATCATAGAATTCCAGCAAGTGGTATTGCGTTTAGACATCCCTTCAAAAATCAAGCTAGCAGAGCTCAAATCCCCAGATTTCGCATACATGTCCAACAGAGCATTTAGAACAAAATCATTAAGTTTCAGTCCCTTCTCACAGATCGCAGAATGTATCCCCCTACCGACATCCCACGCTCCTAACTGAGAGCAGGCTGATAAAACACTTGTCACAGTCACCTCATCTGGCTCAAATCCCTGGATCTGCATTCTGCCGTATGCTTCTATCGCTTCTTCGCAAAACCCATTTTGAGCGAGTCCAGAGACAAGGGAATTCCAAATCACCAAATTTCTATCAGGGTTACTTTCAAAAATCGCTCTGGCCTTCCCGACCTCACCTTGTCTGCAATACCCGGTAATCATAACTGACCAAACAAAACAGTTCCTCTCGGGCATCCCCTCAAAAAGTTCCCTGGCAGCCTCCATCTCCCCATTGCTAGCATACCCATCGACCATAACAGTCCAAGTCACAACATTTTTCATCTCAATCGGAACCTCATCAAACAATCCTCTAGCCATTCTCGTATCTCCATTTTTTGCAACACCGCGAATCATCTCATTATATGTCACCACTGTCCTCTCTGGCACACTTTCAAACAAAGACATCGCTGTTCCAACATCCTTACACCACAAGTAACATCCTATCATTGCATTCCCAGTGACCACGTTCCTGTACGGCATATAATCGAACACTTTACGTGCATCAGAAATGTCCCAACATTTCGCATACATGCCCAACAACGATGTACCAACCATGACATCAAATTCTACGCCATATTTCACTATATCTGCATGAAAAGATTTCCCATGATTTTTCAATGAAAGAGAACAACAAGCCTTCAACATTAAAGGAACAAACTCAATACATGAAGTTCCTTGTTTGCGAAGCTGGGTATATAGAACAAGGGCCTTTCTTGGTGCGCCTCCTGAAATGTGGTTTCGTATGACATTATACCATTTTTTGGTGTTTGACATTGCCCAGATAATGTTGCTTTGGTTGCCGTCAGTTTGACTTATCTAGACTTATCTCCTTCGATTTCACCAAAATTATATCAGAAAAAAATGATACTGTATGTCTGTGCTGTTGAGTGAACACTGTTGTAATTAATAAGTGCCTCCACTTTGTCCACTCATATGCTCTTCTTGTGCTGGGCTGTCAATCTGCAATTTTTGTTTTGGACAACAATGGTCCAATATTATTGTTAGGAAGGTAAAGATTACAAGGCTACAAGCAGGACTCGGACAAATAGAGTAAATACACAAAATAAAAAGAGAGCCTTAAGCGAGCCTAGGAAATACAAGGAGAGACTGGAAACTGACCTAGAAATACAAACTATCGGACTGAAACTATGAGACAGTGCAATCAGACCAACAGATAAATACAATTGATGGACGACAAGAAGGAAGGGCCCTGAGGATTATTTTTATCTATATATTCATTCAAATATGCTACTGGTTTTCTACATGCAAATTTGAACTCAAACTTCACGTACTAGTCATCCTACTCCCATGATTTCTGCAAAGTTGAAAAAATCACAGAAAGAACATTCTTTTTTTCTTGTGTTAACATTTTTAAGACTTTTAAAAATAAGCTCATAACTTCTTAAAGAGTCAAAACTCAGGTAAGTTAGTAAGTAGACAAGCGCACCTTGAAAAGTGGCCTTGGATCTATTTCAACATTATTTTTGGAAGTGATTTTTTCATCTCTCCCTCTGCATTTCTTTCTGATATAAACGCCACCATAATAAAAGTTCTTTGGAACACAACCGAATTCCCCTGCATCCAAAAATCATTCTACATATCAATCCACGAAGGAAAGAGATCTCGTCAATAAACATGCCAATTCATTAAGGAAGAGGTGTCGTCAATTAATATGCTCATCCAGGCTATAAAAGTGGCATCAGCAACAAGCATACAACAACAACAACAACCAAGCCTTAATCCCAAAATGATTTGGGGTCGGCTAACATGAATCATCATCCGGTAACCGTCTTGTATATGCCATAAAATTTCAAAAACGTCTTGTGTACGCCAAAAGAGTTTTAGAACATCAACAAAATAAATAAAAAAGTTTTAAAAATAGTGAAAAACATATGAACTTTGAACACATAGTAAGGAAAATTTTTGGGAAAAAAAGTTAGGAAAACCAAACAAAGAAACCAAACGGAGTCAAATTAAGTCCTCCGCACGGATAGAGTCTCTCCACACCGCCCCATCCAACACCATACTCTCTTCAAGCCCTAGGAAGCTCATATCACTTCTAATCACTCTCATCCAAGTCATCTTGGGTCTTCCCCGACCCCTACTAATATTATCAGCAACAAGCATGTCAACTGAAATATACAACACAATCTATCAGCAATTTTGAGCAGCCAATTGGAAACATGTAATGAAATCACATGGTATGACAGAGAAGACGACACAGCAGGATAGTCATGGTAGAAGATAGGTAGCCAATATGAAAGGATAGTGGCCTCACACTCCAAAAAGTGTAAACTAAACAGAGAAACTTGTGAATGATAATCCGATGATTCTAATCACTTCCTAGCACTCCTATTTATAACTCGTTTGGAGTAATCTCCAACTAAATAAGATATCAATGAGCCATTTTCCCTTCCCAAGGGTGAGATACGCTACTACAAAACACTAGATTGTGAATTTGTGACAGTGGACTAAGCATCCAAAAACCGAAGATGGTTTTTATTCCTGAAACTTCAAAAACCGCTTTAAGCATCGTCAAGTATTGGACCACTCAAAACAGCTTCTAATAGAGCTTTCAAGAACAGTATAAGGATGACCATTTTGGCAGAGCCATTGTTGAAGAAACCACTGCTTCTGAAATATGCCCGACGTCAAGACTAACTGCCTAAAAGTTTACGATCTTGAAACACTTCGCGGACTAATAGTTTCAGAAACATTAGCATGAAGTTCATTCTTAGCACAAAATTTATGTTTCTCTATAGCTGAACCAAACCTTAGTACCTTACCCATCTAAATTCTTCAAAATCAAACACACAAATATAAAAATACACTGTCAACACCCATGACCACACCATACATGACATCTACATTCATCTTAGTCCTAAATATGTCTCGCCAATTATGTATTCAGCAGTTTCAAGATACTCTCCACTCTTTTGAACTTCAGCATGATATCACCTACCCACTAATTTTAACATCAAAACTATAGCTACAAATTAGCCTTGGAGTTCGATACACCTTTGGAAGGCCATTATTGTTATGAGCCTATACAATTCCATCAAAAGGTGAGGAATGAAGTTTATGTACCAAATGTTTATAAATGAAATTTAATCCTTTAATTGATATTATTTCAATCATTCATCGAATATAATGTCAGCAAAACTAGTGGTAGATCCAAATTTGATGATTGAGGTGGTGTTTTGGGGGTAGGAAACGAATACCCTTCATGGGGTTACCAGTTGCAAAAATGTTACATAATGAGGTAAACCATTTGAAATGACCAAACAGAAATGGTCTTCCATCCACGTCCCTGCCTCTCCTGTAGCCCTATGGTGCATCACTTCACCTCCACTCCTTCCATATGATTTAACAACAACAACAACAACAACAACAACAACAACAACAACAACAACAACAACAAAGAAAGAAAGAAAAAAATCATTTGAGGTGTATCTGGAAAAGCTAATAACTTCAAAACATGTTTCAAGGGAAGAACAATTCCTTCCCAGAAGCCGTTGATCAGGACCAAAGAGAATGCTTAAGACAACGATGCAGACGAAAATGTAATGCACATAGGAAACTTTCCAGAATATGTGACCTTGAAATCTGGAGGTCTTTGGTGTCGTAGACAGTTTTGTATAGGGATAGGCCTATATTATTGTTTCAATAATCAAAAGATCATCAATCAAACGCAGAGTTCACGTCCCTCACTTATAACAAAATTTTTGGCAATTTCACTGCACATTTATCTGAATAGGACCTCTGAGTTTCTGCTTGACCCATAATAGTCCTATACAAGGTAGCATATAGCACGTCCAATACAGGTTTTAAAAGAAACTACACAAGTAAGAAGAGCTTTTGATCAGCTGTCAGCAGCTAGCACCAAGGCACAATTCTGCCAATTAAGAAGACACAAAGCTCACAGGATCCTTTCCTACATGTTCAGGATCTTTTTTCTTGGTTTGAAAAAAGAAAGCCTCTATCATTGTGCATATTACAAAACCAGAACGAACTTTTAAAACCGCCACTTCAAATTTTAGGTAATGATATGATTAGTTTTGATTCAAGGAAGAGGAGAAAAAGAGAAGGGGAATGGTCCAACTTTCCATGTGTGAATAGAATTTGGGTACGGCAAGAGGAGGGAAATACAAGAATATAATTTATGTACAGCTCTTTTTCTTTCCTCTTTCAAATGTCCTGTACATGATTTCGCTTTGGTATCTTTTTGAAGTGAAAAACCAGTGCAGAGACTGCATACATGTCATGGCAAATGCCTCCAAGTACTTCAAGAAATGAAAGGGGGTAGACCGAGAGAGGCATCCGCCATTTTATTTCTTTGGGAATATTTGCTTGTGGGAGTAAATGTCATGATGTCCCCATCAACACATGCCAGTGAAGGTGCAGAATTTTCCGTCCAAATCTTTCCAACCTCGGAAAAATTTGGTTCATTCAAAAAGAATAGACAACACCTCCCTCCACTTCTACAACCTAACTTTCTCTCCCTATACATTTGTTGTTATCCAAACAAAGACTTTTGAATCCCTCCCCCTTTCACCTCCCTTTTCCTTCAATTTACTATCCAAACAAAGGACTAAAAAAAAGTCCATCACTGATTTTGTTTTCCAGCAAGCGTATAACTTGTCCAACAACAACAACGATAACAAAGCCGTAGACCTTTAGTCCCAAAAAAAATCATGCGTCACCTTTGTTGCAATATACTCCAAAAATGTACGACCTCACAATTGGAAATTTTAAATTCATACAACACCATGGTCAAACCTTACATTACATCCACACTCATCTTAATCCCTAAAACATGTTTAGTTGTTTACCAATTATGTGTTCAACACTTAAGCAATACTAGTACGTCGTAATAGATGGTGCTTCTGTCATTTAACTGATATTATAGCTGTAAGATACACTTCGGGATACTACGAGGACCTTTTTAGTGGCCTCGGACTCCCAAAGCGTAATACTCCCTTCGTTCTTTCCATTTGTTAACATTTGGTTTGAATATATGAGCGGAATTCTAAACATAACGCTAAGAAATGAAAAGAATGGACGTACTACACAACTACACAAGTAATGATCGATCCGGTATCCGTTTTGCACAATAAATCATGGTGACAAATAACACTTGATCATGCATGGGACTGTTAATTCGATTAAATCGATTGAAATAACAAGAGGGAGAAAAATACCGCTAGTTCTCCAACACCGGCGGCAGCGGCGGATGGCGGAGAAGAACGGTGGTTTTGATGGTGGTAGGAGGTGCTGCTAAGCGGCACAGACGATTCGCCGTCGTCTGCTCCACCCAAATGAATCGGAGAAGTGGCGGAATTGCTGCGTCAGTGGTGGTGCTACGGTGGCTGTACGGGCGGTGGAACAAAAGGGGGAATAATTAGAGAAAAGGTCGAAGAGATAATAAGTAGAGCAGAAGCAATAGCATGGTGACACGTGTCAGGACAGAAATAACGGTCTATCATATAAGTAACGTCTTTTTTATTTAACCACAAAGAAAAAGAAAAAAAAAAGAAAGAAAGCAGCTGTGGAAAGTGGAAATGGCATCAACAATTTGCAACAGCTCATCTTGTTTCGCTTGGAAAACTAACAGGCACCAATATACTCGGGGATTCGTTCCCCGGTCATCAGCAAGTTCAGCAGCAGGGATGTCATCTGAGGACAACATTTCTGAGAAAATTCAGACAGGGTTATTGAAGAGAAGATCAGTAGTACTGCAATCAGGGGCGATATCGTTGACAGCTTTAGGATTTCCGGGGCAGGGCTTTGCTGTTGTCAAACAAGGGCTTCTTGCTGGTAGAGTGCCTGGGTTGTCTGAGCCTGATGAACAAGGTTATTTTCTTTTTTCCCAATTCCTGTTTACGCTTTCTCGTTGCTCTGTAGGATTGCTATTCACCAGCATTAGAGTTTGTAGTGGTCGAAAGTTGTATGTTTTGCCTGCATAGTACAAGTACAACAACATCTTCATCAACAACAAAATGTGATGGAGATGGAGGAGTAGATATTAAGCGAAGAAATCTGTTGGTGCGAAAAAAAAGGAAGATGTTTGAAGAGAGAATACTGTTTACAGTACAAAGCTAAGAAGCTAGACTTGTAGGGAGATCTAATTGTTATGGATAGCTCTAGCTAAGTTTGCAACTAACAGTGCTCATAACAGATAGCTAAGCAGAACTCTGTTACTGATCACTAAGCTGGCCAATCTGTTACAAAGGCGATAAATAAACCAAGGGAACGTAGGGAGTATAAGGTATTGGACTATTGGTTTTCCATATGTGTTGAGTGTTCCGATGTCAGAATCTTTCTGATCATTCTTCCTGTTATACTGCTTCAGTTGTGAGTTTGTGACTGTTGTTTCACCCTAGAAGGATCAGTAACCTGGAACTTTTGAGAACCTTTGGGGCTTGAGCTAAATGACTTTGCCAGCTATCTTGCGATCATCTATTGATTTTATCCCTATACTATAATTCTCATTTCATTTCGTGCAATTAGCTGTTGAAAATTTGAAACATTTATTCTTTGGAGATAGGCTGATTGCACAACTTTGTCATTCCCAATGATTGTTTTGTAAGCCTCAGACCTCACCTCAGTATGAGTTAGATCTGTGCAAATTCCAAACAAAGTCAATAGTAGGAGCACTGGAAGCTTGCTGTGAGCTCGGTTGTAATGATAAAACTAAGCAGCTAACTTGTAAGGTGATCTAATTCCTAATTATAACTCTAGCTAAGTATGCAGCCAACGCCCTCCAGAAGGCGATTACTGAACACATCTCGGAGTCTATGACAATGCCTTCCCCGTAGTTATAGCTCTAGCTCAGATTCCACTTTTCATGTTCTATCCTTAGTTCTTAAAAATAAAACATTAGTCCATTACACAGAAACATAGACATCGACCCCCCCCCCCCTTGGTTACCTTGCTTGACCAGTCTTCTTTCCAACACGGCCATAGGGTGCATCCTAATTTCTTGGACATCATCAATATCAGCTTCAGACTTCATCCTGTTTCGACTCTTGAGCAGTTGGGCTCTGCTGAGGATAATTTTGACTCAACAATGCTCATACCAGAATCTGAACAGAGTTCAGGAATTAATAGCTGAAATGGTCAGTCTGTTACGAACGCGGTTACAACCTTCACTGCCTCTTATTTCTTCAAAAACTTGGTCCTAAAAACATTTGGGATTGGCTGCCTTGAATCGGCAGATTTAGTTGTCATTTTTAGTTACATAGGCTAAAATATTTCATGGCCTTGAGAGTCTTAACAGGTTGCTATGCTTTTGAACAAACATTGGGCTGAATACACCATAACTATTGTGGAAATGAAACAGATATGCATATCTGTGATCAAACCACCATGAAATTGAGATGAAAATAAACCGCCAACCAGTCCACAAAACTCCACTGTAAGAAAACATACGCAGCCCTAACATGGAATTGCACAAAAGAATAGTTCCTTTTTATCAGAAACTAAGAAATGCATCAATGTGTGCATGTCCTAGTTGCTAACCAAGTTTTGGCAAGTGCTAATAAACGGATTTAAGGTAACATGGACAGAAAAACTCGGTCTGCAAAAGATATATTGATAATTTTTAAGTTCTAGACTTACTTTTGAAGAGGTTGTTGGAGTAACTAATTATGATGTGCCCGCTACACCCTATGCAACTCTACCATTACCTTGTAAACTCGATAACATTATAAATTATGAAAGCGAAGAATAATGTTGTCTTCTTGTGTTTAAATCTAAGAATCAGAATTGCATCCAAACACTCCAAAGTTTACAGATGAGACTTATGTGCATGCTGTAACATCTGATGAAAAGCAACATCTTTGGCATCTAAGCAAGATTATTAATTTACATCCCTATTTTGGCTCAAATGACACTAATAAGGTGTAATGCTCAGACAGGTTGGAGAACATACCAGAGACCAGATGATAAGTCAGGAGGCCATGGTGTTGGATGGAGTCCAATTATTCCTTATCTTTTCAAAGTTCCTAGTCAGTGGGATGAGGTAAAGATGCTACTTGATCCATGAGGTTATCCTGATTGCTACATCTTCATATGGAGCTATTCTAACTGCCATGTGAAATTATTCTTCCGAAATAAACCCTCGCTCCCATGATTGCAGGTTCCCGTCTCTATTGCAGATCTTGGCGGCACAGAAATTGATCTCAGGTTTGCAAACCCCAAACAAGGCCGGGTGTCAGTCATTGTTGCGCCCGTTCTGAGATTTTCAGATAGTGAGTTTCCTGGAGTTCTGACATGGATGTCTTTCGTTGTTTTAACATAGTTCTGCAGCGGATAAACTATCACAGGCAACTTTCAAGCGTTTGAAGCATACCCTAATGAAAACTGACATGATTTCTCTACCTATTTTATCTACAGACCTGGGCGATAATGTAACAATTGAGGACATAGGATCACCTGCGAAGGTGATCAATGCATTTGGACCAGAAGTAATAGGAGAGAATGTAGAAGGCAAAGTACTACGTACGGAAGTAGCAGAGCATTCAGGTCGAAGATATTACCAGTTCGAGTTGGAAGCACCTCATGTTTTGATCACAGCTACTGCAGCTGGAAATCGGCTCTATATATTCAGTGTTACCGGAAATGGTAGGAATCTTTCTTTCTCAGACTGGCCCCGAATTAGTTTGAATAAAGTTAGTAAGTCCTAATTCCAACCTTCTGTGGATCTCAATTCTCAGGTCTTCAGTGGAAGAGAAACTACCCTGATCTAAGAAAAATCGCTGAATCATTCCGTGTTGTTTGAGTAGGCTACTACAGGAGGAGTCCTACCATAACTTCCCTCATTCTGATGCAGTAGCGCAGCTTCGCAGCTATTCATACCCTTACTGTAAAATCAAGATATATGGCTTGCAGAAATTGTGATATTCCATTTGAAGGGCTTCATGAAGTGCAGATGTTCGCATAATTAGTCCTATGGAATAAACAGCTTCTGTATGATACGGCAGACAATGGTATTTGCAGGAACGATCTTCCTTAAATTTATCATCTGTCTGTAATTTATAAACCATAGTATATACCATTCCACGATTCAATGGAAAGAACTGGATCCAGGAGTCTTCCCTAGTCCAATGTCAGTCATTGTTGTTCTTATTTCCTCGGCATTGTCCCATCTGTTTGAAGCTGCATATATGTTCGATAAAAGAACATAATGGGATTCATTTATAGAATTTTCATAGTCCAGTGCTTCCTCAGCACATATGGTCTCTGAGTGAACATGACAAGCTCCAAGCAAAGCCCCCCAAATTGTATCATTTGGTTGCATTGGCATGCTCTTGACCATATCACCCGCCTGTCTTAACCTCCCTGCTCTTCCCAGAACTCCAGAAGGTCTATGATGCATCCATAATGCTTAACACCCGGTGTTGTTCCATACATCTTCAGTCTTCTCCATCCCTGAGAATAAACTCAACCCTTCTTCGACTAGTCCTCCATGAGCACAAGCTGAAAGAACAGAAAGAAAACTTATCTCATCTGGCTCAACTCTTGCATCGGCTGCATGCTCCATTCTTCGAAAGAATTGAACAGCCTCCTCACATTTCCCATGAATGGCAAACCCCGAGATCATAGAATTCCAGCAAGTGGTATTGCGTCTAGACATCCCTTCAAAAATCGAGCTAGCAGAGAGCTCAAATCACCAGATTTTGCATACATGTCCAACAGAGCATTTAACACAAACTGATTAAGCTTCAGTCCCTTCTCACAGATCGCAGAATGTATCCCCCTACCGACATCCAATGCTCCTAACTGAGAGCAGGCTGATAAACACTTGTCACAGTCATCTTATTTGGCTCAAATCCCTGAAACTGCATACTACCTGAATCCCATTTTGAGCGAGCCCAGAAACAAGTGAATTCCATATCATTAAATTTCTATCAGGGTTTCTTTCAAAAATCACCCTGGCCTCCCCAACCTCGCCTCTTCTGCAATACCCTCTAAACGAATCATAACAGTCCAAGTCACAACATTTCTCATCTCATCCGGAACTTCATCCAACAATCGTTTAGCCATTCTCGTATCTTCATTCTTCACACAACGACGACGTACCAGCTATCACATATATGTTTCACTATTTCTGCTTGAAAAGATCTCCCATGATTTATTTTTTTTCAGTGAAAGAGAGGTACAAGCCTTCTACATTAAAGGAACAAATTTAATACAGAGGTTCCTTGTTCACGAAGTTGGGCATATACAACAAAAGCTTCTCTTGGTGACCCTCCTGAAATGTGGTTTCGTATGACATTATACCATATTTTGGTGTTTGACATTGCCACATACAAAGATGTGAAACACGAAATCTGGTGAATAAGTAAAGATGTCCCATGCACAACTAAACATAAAATCCCGACTACATTTCATTGCAACACATAATTGTAAACATTATTTCTTGTGCACACCTTTCTCCACTTTTCTTGACTTGGACTTCTTTGTCTTCTTCATATGCCTTTGTTTAGCCCGATCGCAAAGATGGTTCAATCTCA
The DNA here is from genome assembly GCA_038382645.1 of Spergularia azorica. Taxonomy (NCBI): domain Eukaryota; kingdom Viridiplantae; phylum Streptophyta; class Magnoliopsida; order Caryophyllales; family Caryophyllaceae; genus Spergularia; species Spergularia azorica. The sequence goes on along the minus strand of JBBYHQ010049008.1, from coordinate 10,380 downwards.
ATAGCACCTCACGCATCCCCGGTCTCCTACTGACCACGGTATTAAGACACTCCTCGGCAATGTTTAGCACTTCAAGCAGATCATATTTGTCAAATTTACCTTCAAGCATGGGGTCAACCTTACTAACAAATGCTTCTTTATCTTCCAGATAAGGCTTAACCTGATGGGAAATGAAACAACAAAAAACAATTGAATTCCAAGCTGAACATACAAATAATGAAGTTTCAGAACATATGTTTATTGAAACCATCATATCATCTTATTATTTACGAAACTAAGAAAGTTTACAAACATATCAATACTTGAACCATTAAACCGTAAACTTACCCAATCATTCAAGAATCCCATCTTGCCATCATCTTTTGGAAATAACCCTAACGCTTTTTTCCCTGTCATTATTTCCAACAAGAAAATACCAAAGCCGTATACATCCGCTTTAATTGTTATTTGTTTTGTGCTATGATAGTCGGGAACTGTATACCAGTATGATCCTGACATGTGAGGCGAACACCCGACATCATCCTTACTCATCGGAAACATATTAATCAATCCAAAGCTAGATAGGACGGGATTAAATCCTTCATCTAACCAGATATTTCAGGGCTCCACGTAACAATGAACAATCTGGGGTTTCATGACATAGTGTAAATACTCTAAAGCAGTCGCCACTCCAGCAGCTACTTTCATCCTTACACCCAAATCAAGTTCTTTCAGCCGGGATACTATGCGAAAAAAAACAGGAGTATCGTCAAACACTCAAACACAATACAACATACAAAATACAAATAATCACATAGTGAGATATTAGCTGCGCACCATGCAAACAGTTCTCCAGACATTTTCCTGGATACTCATAAACGACCAATCGATCTGTTTCATCTTTAACACAATACCCCACTAGTCGCGCAAGATTTGGATGCTTAGCTTGATAAAGTTGCACGACTTCATCCACAAATTCCTTTCGAGTTTGATTATCACACTTGTGGAGACGACGAATGGCAAACAACTACGATTCAAAAAAACAAAAAAATGTATTCAAACCTCGTTTTGTAAATCAATACCAGAAAGAAAATTCGAGGCATGAGAATATGAAATAAGTGATATTTAATAGGTTAACCTGATCGTTATCAAGTATGCGTCCAATATAAACTTCTCCCATCATATCCTTATGGATGCAGCAATTTGGGTTGAAATTTTGGGTTGCATTCGAAAGTGATCGATATGAAAATACAGTAACATGTTGAGTCTGAGTCTCTGATAACAAATAACAACGTTTCAAAATAAACTCATATATATAAATATGTATGTATAAAAAGGGTTTTTGGTCGAACCACACCTATTAAACCTAAATTCTTGTCAGACCATACCTATTATAATTTTTTTTGTCCAACCACACCTATTAAATTTTTTTTCTTTGTTAGACTACACCTTCTACAAACTCCCACCTTTCATCCACCCCACTGCCGCCACTTACCCACCCACTTTCGTTGTTATTTTGCTTAGCAAATGCCATTTCTGAATTTGACCAGCTTCATATTTTGTACTCATTACTTCGAAGAATGGAGTTTAACTTTGTAAAACTCTTCAACATTGATAATAATATTGAAACTGGAATTCTGAAGTGTGCGGCAAACGGCAGCATGTATGGCATATTTATAGTTTGAGTGGATTATCAGGTTTTCTTGAATTTTTGGGGAAAGCAGGAAAAAATTTGAGATGAGAAAATCTGAAATGAGAAAGGGGGAGAAAGATTCAAAGTAAGGGACAAAAAATCGATTTTGATATTGTTTAGTGGTGGAACACGGTTGTGTGTGTCTGATCTTAAGTTAGATAATTATCCCTTTTGACTTATTTGCATCCTCAAGTAAGCATCGAGAGCTCACGCAATCTTTATCCAGTAGAGTATTTGACTATTTGCAGGCTTGTCCATGTGTCATATATACACATCTCTGATAGTGAAGTTTAACCTTCTTCCCCCTCTATGGTGTAGTTAAAGGTTGCAGGGAGGACTGACATCCCAGTTGCGGAAGGATCTCATGGCACAATTAATGTATGTCAATCATCTTAATCCTATTCAACTCTTGACAGTTCGTTTTCTTTCAGATTGATGTATTGTAGGCTGGTGCAAGTTAAGTAGCTTTTCTTCAGTAAATTCATTGCAATATTTGTTTTAGGGATTTTTTTGAGAAAAAAAATCGAATTTGGGGGAAAACAATTAGCGGTGGTGGTAGTGGGGTGGCTAGCGGCAGCAATAGGTGGCTAGGGGCGGCACATGGTGGGTTTTGGGCGGAACTATAGCCGGAATTAGTATAAGGTGTAGTCTAACAAAAAAAAAAAAAATTTTAATAGGTGTGGTTAGACAAAAAACATTATAATAGATGTGGTTTGACAAAAATTTAGTTTTAATAGGTGTGGTTCGACCAAAAACCCGTATAAAAAAGAACACAAAAACCTAGAATCATATCGTGGAGCATAACAAGCAAACCCAATCATAGGGACCAAGAACATCCAATTGATTATTGACACACAAACCCAAACCAATTGAAAAACAAAGATCACCAGGATGGCAAATTAATAATAATCCAATGACAGAAACATGAAATACCCTAACACAAGTACCAATTGAACAAAATTACTATGAGATGAGATGAGTGACAAGAAAATAATTACCAGACGGAGCCGGAGGACCAGGAAGGAGATAACGAAGTAGAAAATGGACTGGCAGCTTAATTCCATAAAATACGCAGCCGATGATACACACAAATTTGAGGAGCCATATTGATACCGATGACATGCAAATATCCATTTTTCTTTTTTCCTTTTTTCTTTTTTGAGAGGACGATCAACAGTAGTTTTGGTTCTTCCACTTCCGGAATCCGAAATCCCTTTTCGTAAGGGTATAACCGTCATTATAACAGGTCAAAAGTCTCAAAACTTGCCCAAATGCTAACTTAATGTATGAAGTGTCCGAAAACTCCGAGAGGTGTCCAAACGGCGTCCCTTGTGTAAACAATCGGGTTTTGTGTTTGAGTTATAAAGAAAAACCGGACACCGGACTGACTGCGTCCGACACATGTCCTCCCGATGTCCATGTCAGACACCGTAATTGAACACTGACACGCCACTAGGAAGAGGTATCCGTGCTTCATAACTTATCATCATAACATGCGACCTCGAATAACAAATTACAAATGTGCCCCAAACGAGTCACAAATTTCAGACTGTACACCACGCCAACCTTCGTAAAGTAAGCATCAACTGGGCAAAATAACTTCGACCCACTCAACGTACTTGCAATCATCCTATCACACCAGTGACACAACCAACAATACATTCAAGATACCCCGGAGGTTACCTGATCTGGTACGTACATAATCTTACCTTTGTAGAAAAATAAAAATAAAGATAAAAAACCAACAATACATTCAAGGACATGAAACATGAAAGTTAGTCAATGAGTAAGATGTCATTGCTAGATTAGAGTGATGAATTACTAAAATCAACCTTATTACTGCCAAAGTACGAAGTCCTCCACAACTAAAACAAAAGTTAACTGAACATCCCGAATACATCACATTACAATTTACAACACATGGAGTAATTGTAAACATTATCCGTTCTCCGCTTTTGTTGACATGGACTTCTTTGTCTTCTTCGTATGCCTTTGTTTTGCCCGATCGCAGAGACGGTTCAATCTCAATATCACCTCAGACATCCCAGGTCTTGCACTTACTACCTTATTAAGACAGTCCTCGACAATTTTAAGAACGTCAAATAGATCAAATTTGTCAAACTTACCTTCAAGCATCGGGTCAACCTGACTAACAAATGCTTCTTTATCTTCCAGATCAGGCTTTACTCGAAAAAAAAAAAAAAAATGAATTCCAAACTGTACATACAAATAAAGAAATTTCAAAAGAATCAAAACTTATAAAAAGATCGGAAGGGAATATGTTGATAGAAAGCATCATACTCCGTAATTAACAAACATATGAACGACAAGCTTCATATAGTTAAACCATAAACATACCCAATCAACTTCAGACTCCATCTTGCCATCTTCTGTAGTATATGTTGGAAAAAAACCTTTTTTCCCCGTAATTATCTCCAACAAGAAGATACCAAAGCCAAATACATCCGCTCGGATTGTTATTTGGCCTGTGCTTTGATAGTCAGAAAATGTATACCAGTATGATCCTGACATGTGAGGCGCACACCCGTCGTAGTCTTTACTCGTAGGAAACATCCTAACCAACCCAAAGCTAGATAGCACAGGATTAAATCCTTCATCTAACCATACATTTCCGGGTTCCACGTAACAATGAACAATTGGGGGTTTCATGACATAGTGTAAATAATGTAGAGCAGTCGCCACCCCAACCGCGATTTTCATCCTAACACTCCAATCCAGTTCTTTTGGCCGGGATTCTAAACCACATAAAAATAAATAAAAACAGTGTCGATTAAAATCATCACATAATCAGACATTCCGCATCATACAAATCATCGCATAGTAAGACATTACGCACCGTGCAAATGGTTGTTCAGACATTGTCCTGGATACTCATAAACCACCAATCTATCCTTTTCATCATCAACACAATAGCCCACTAGTCGTGTAAGATTTGGATGACTAGCTTGAAAAAGTCGCACAATTTCCTCCACAAATTCCTCTCGAGTTTGATAATCACATCTGTTGAGACGTCTTATGGCAAACATCTACGATTCAAAACATGATTTTTAAACATCTTATTATCGTAAATCAATATTATAGAAATAAAATGTAAGCCATAAGTGATATTCAATAGGTTAACCTTATCGCTATCAAGTATGCGTCCAATATAAACTTTTCCCATCATATCCTTATGGATGCAGCGGTCTGCATGGAAATTCTGGGTTGCATCCGAAAGTGATTGATATGAAAACACACGAACATTGTTCACACTCAAATGTTCCTCATTCTTGACTAATGGTGAGTTGATCACTGATACATTGCAAAACACAAATATAAAAATGTTAAAAATAAACTCTTAGATAAATAAAAAAATCCACGAACACAAAAGCCTACACTTCCCACGGGCAACATTTCAGGCCATGCATACATAATACATTCTTGATATATAGCAATCCATAAATGAGACCTAAATGTAATTTTATAATCACAAATATCCCTATGTAGAAGATGCAAAGGCACCGTGTTTGGCATCATGACCCCGAAATAGGTTCAAATCATGGAGTCGTGTTTCAACGTCAAGTTGACAAGCAAACCTAATCATAATACATCAATCAAAAAGCTTGCCAGGTCTACGGTTTTTCACTATTTTTCAAATTTTTTGTGATTCAACTACAATTTGTTTTCCCAATTTTTACAACTATCTTGCAATCGACCCGACTGAGCAATGACTAGTCTCCAATTAGTTCTAACTTATATACGATTACTAATGATTAGATTTAGAGCATATAGTGAAATTTTTTCCTCTAGGAGAGAAACCCTTGGGAGGGCGTTCTTTCCAGGTGTACGAGGGTTTTTCCCTATTTTTCAAAGTTTTTTCTCATTCCTCCCCAATTTGTTTTCCCAATTATTACATCTATCAAATCTTTCCAATTGAAAATATGTCATCATCTCAGGAAAGCAATAAGACCTCGATGGACAGAGCGCACGCAAAAGGTAGTGCCCTGAGGGCTGCGGATGAGGTTAAATGGGTTGTTGATGATGAGGCGGGAAAGGAGGCTGATGCACATCTGTGTATGGTGGGTAAATTGTTGACAGAAAGTCACGCAAATTTGAAGGCCTTGATTGAATTTATGAGAATGGTATGGAATCCGGTGGGAGAAATGGTTGGTGATGTCTTGAATAAGCAAGAAAAGTCTGTCATTTTCCAATTCAAGGATGAGAAAGCTATGGCCAAGGTGATGGAGAATCAGCCATGGCACTTTGATCACCATTTAGTTGTGCTGAACAAATTACAAGGTGATATCAATCCCTGTAATGTTCCTCTGTTTTTTGTTCCTATATGGGCAAGAATTTATGATTTGCTAATTAGGGGGAGAACCAATGTTGAAAATGACAGACCTTTGGGTAACACTATTCGGGCTTTTGTGGGTATGAATAATTCTGGTGATCCTACTATTTGTCGATCTGTACGACTCAGAGTTCTCGTCGATGTTAGAAAACCTCTTAAAATATATTGTGAAATTGAAGGTGACAGGGAACAAGCAATTGACTGTGAAAGTTTGATATGAGAAACTGCCTTTGTTTTGCTATGTGTGTGGGCGGTTTGGACATTGTAAAAAGATGGGTATTAGCAAGGTTGAAGGTAGACTTAATGGTGATTGGCTGCTGGTTTCGCAATGGAGGGTTGTCCGGAGCTTGGAACCGCGGAATCCACTGTGAAGCCAAGCTGTGCACACCAACTTTTTGAGGGGACGAAGCAAGGAAAAACAGAGGAGGAAGAGATGGCTAGAATGGAGGAGTCGCTTCAAAAGGGTTCTTTATTGAAAACGTGGAGTCCCCCCTGCTGCTGAGCAAGGAGCGAGGTCATGCAGACAATGATTAGTGCTACCGACCTCAAGAAAACACGGAATAAATGTGGTTGTGTGGATGGTTTGTGCCTTACCAGTAGAGGTACATCCGGTGGTTTCGGAATGGCATAAGTGTCATTTTGATTGAGTTTAATCTCATAGGTATTAAAATGGTGGGATAATTAATCACCATAATCCTTATCCCACCCTAGTCCCACTGGCTAATCCCCCTCGCCAAATATGGAAAATTGGGTTATCACATCCCACCCCTTATCCCTCCAAACAAACGACCCCTATCAAAAGTTAAAATAATTGAATTGGTATTACAACAATGGTTTCTATCTACAATTCAGGATCAGTAAGGTTATCTATTTATCTCTAATTAAGATACTAAAATCGGTAAGCAAACAATAAGATCCAACCTGGACCCGATGAAGCCGAACAGACCAATAATCCAAAACTAATAACAATAAACCGGTAGAGAAAAAGTATAACTACAATCTTTAGCAGCAGAATGAATTATGAATGACAAAAGAAAAAAGAAAAAATACCATTTTGGTGATGAGCAATCACAATTAGCAGATAACGGATCAGACCCGAGATTACATTGTAGAGTCCGAAAATACTCAGGACTCCGAGGAACCATGCTGCTCCTGCTGACAAGCAAATAGTATCCCTTTCCGTCATCAGCAATTCAGTGTCAGGTGACAGACACACACAAAACAGAACTCCCGCAAGTACAGGATTTAACCTACGGAGTGCTTTTCTTTCTTTCTCTTCTTTTTCTTTTTGGGTTTGGTGGGGTTTACCGTCCTCTTTTCTGTGTTTTTTTTTTGTTTTTTTACAATATAACTTTAACTGACGAAAATACCCCTGTTTTAACAACTCCGTTCTCCCTCTAATCGTCTACTTTCTCTCTCTCTCCTGTCCTACCTCACATCTAGACCTGGCAAACGGGTCAATCAGATCGGGTTCAGGTCGGGTCTATTCGGGTCAGGTCACTTCCGGTCTATTTCGGTTCGGGTCGGGTTCGGTTTGAGTCGGGTGTAGTTCGGGTGTATCAACTATGGGTCAAAGTCGGGTCGGGTCGGATTCGGGTCAAATCATTCTAAAATGTTCAAATTTGAACATACTAGGATGAAAGTTCGTGCGTTGCACGGGTTTCTTATTAATGATATCTAATCATGATGATAAAATTAATTGCATTTCATTTCACCCGTGTAGACAATTATATTCATTATAATCCTCATTTTACAAATTCGAGAACCGGTTCCCTCTTACAAAATTATGTTACTTTTGAAAAATACACAAGCTACATTTTATAGTAAAGTGGTTTCATCGTATGACACCTTCTTATAGTAAAACTTGAAAATCTCATACGACATTAGACTCGTCCACGACGTATGAAAAAATACAAAAGAATATTAAGCTCCAAATAGTCAAATACCAAAACACGTAGAAAGTTAAGGAAATTTTGGTGATCAGATTGCAACCCTAACATGTTAGAAGATTTTATACCTTCCTATTAGTAATGCAGTATGTCTTAATTAATTATTAGTATAATTGTATAACACTCACTAATCAATTAACGTGCGTGTGATAATATTAGGTAGAAAATAAGAAACCATGAATGATTGTCCTAATCTCAAACTTTCAATAGTCATTTTAATAGGATTGCTTTTACGTTTAGTTAACTTTTAAGTCGAATGGGGTTATGATACCTTTTATGTTTGGTAGAGTAATGTTATATAGCTTCCAGCATTCCATATTGTAGTTACTCAATATGGTTGTTATTTGTGTTTATAGGTAGGTTAGACGAGACCAAATTATTTACTAATTTAACTTTTATGTTTGCTTGAACTACGAACCTGAAGTATTTTAGAAAAACTGGCATCTAGCAAAAAATTACTTTAGCTTTAGATGCAATAATGTTGGAGGACTACGTTCAATGTACGCAGCCAAAGAAAGCATTATATCGTCGTAAACTGTAGTTGAACCTAAGTCACGACGAATTCCAAACCTAATATTGGTGAGAGATGAATATTAAACTTCTACTCAGAAATCAAAAGACAAACATAATGCCAAAAAACTCCTTTTAATTTTCGGTAGTATTAGAATAGATAATGAACTCTAATTTTGTGTAGGATTAAAATACGTAATTTTTTTATCATGTTCATCTTTAGTCCAATCCTTCAAGAGTACAATAATTATCAAATGCAAACCTACGCAAAGGCTATTAAAATATAATGGACTCCACTTACTAAAACACTCAATAAAATAAGTAGACTTGATGTTATTAGTTAAATGATGTACCGTAGATTAATTGCAATAGAGGATGGGTTGATGACAACTAAGTAGATACTAATGAAAAATTCTAAGGCATAAGAAAACGAAAGTTAATGTAAAGTAATTAGCTTTTAACTTTGTTGTAAATTTTAGAATGATCTATCTCAATTTGTTAATAAATCTACAAACAAAAAAAAAAAGAAGAATGATGAGCACAGACTATCAAAATCAATACATAAAACTGCATCGACGTCACTTAAAAAATGTGGTTATAAGAAGGATAGCTTATGATGCTTCACTACTATCGCATGACTGTGGTTTGCCTGTAAATATAACACAAAAATAGCAAATCAAACATAAAAAAATAGAATCGGCCTCACACAAAAATTAATTAGACAAATAAATTAAAAAAAATTATTAGAACAAAATTACAAAAAATGCTTAAAACTATAATTAGGTGTTAATTTGATAGTACGGAATAATTAGACCTGAAAAGCAGCTATTGTAAGAGGTAATGGTCAATCTCAACTTGTTAATGAATATATTGATTGGTTCTTGTGCTTGGCTGAACTTGTTTGATCTACAAATCAAAGAAAGAAAGTTAGATGCACATTACAAAAGAGAAAGCGCATGATGCATGTATCCAAAACAACATAAACAAAAGGTAAAAAAAAAAAAAAAATTATGCTACGTCAAAACAAAAATAAGGCTGGCATGTATATGTATATATAGCCATATAGGCAGTAAGTTACTACCCTACCTAAACTATATTGCAGTTGAGGTAGATAAATTAGGAATAACACATACTATTATGGAAAGCTTTTCTTTTAATTTCTCCAAAACATGACTCCTCCTCTCCATATCGGATTTAAATGCAAAATATGAACATTTTAGAATGTTCCAATCGAAAACATGACTCTCCATACAGGAGAATTTAAATACTAAACATAGACATTCTCCAAATCATGACTCTCCATATCGGATTTAAATACAAAATATGGACATTATAGAATGTTCCAATCGTTGTGGGAGCACAAAAAAAGCCTCTTTTAATAATATATACTAGTTGAATGCCCGTGCGTTGCACTGACTCTTGACTTAATATGGAGTTTAATGTTTTGTTTTAAGCTTTAATTTTTATTTATAAATTATTAGATTTAAGTAATAAAAAAAAAACAAATAATGGTACATTAAAACTACTCCCTCCGTCCGAGTTTAAACACTCAATTTTCCTTATCTGGGTGTCTAATACTTCGAATTTTTAGTTTGTGAAAACGGTCTACTAACATGTAGCATTTGGATTATCACCTATTTTCAATTGGATTAGTATACATAATGGACTCTTATGAGACTCATTTAGAGTCTAGTTATTTAAGATTACATTATTCTCCATTCTTAACCCTCAATTGACAAAAAAAAGTTTTAAAAACTTTAATTGATCTACTCATAAAAAAAATTCATGTGACATTTTCATAAACTCTAGACAATTGAGACGCATATCTAAAGAGTTGAATCGTTCTTGTTTTGTTATCATATTATCTTACTAAATGTGTATTTTAATGTTGTAGCTCG
>JBBYHQ010048515.1:0-32017 GCA_038382645.1 Spergularia azorica | reverse complement strand
AGGCTGACCAAACACCTTACCAACACCTAAATAGGGTATGCACACACTTATGTGGATGAACCAAATTAATGGCTCTGCCACTTCCAAGAATGGGTCCATGACACCCGAATTCTAGGCCCAACAGAATTCCGAGTAAGGGATACGGGATATCCGCGTTTTTAACCAACTTCCACGTAAGGAGCGAGTAAGTGACAACGGAATCTTGGATCAAAGCGACTTCTAGTAAGGGAAGATTAACTTCCGACCAAGCTAAGGACAGCTAAATTTTATATTAGACGAACTTTCGCGTAAGTACCAACTGAATTATTTTATCAAACCGACTTTCCAATCACAAACGAGTACGGGACAATCGAATTTAGACCAAAACGATTTTCGAGAAAGGGACAAGTAAGGGACAACCGAATTTTAGAGCAAATCGACTTCCGAGTAAGGGACAAGCGACAACCGAGTTTTGTAGCCGACTTTCACGTAAGGAACAAGTAAGGGACAACCGAATCTTGGATTAAACCGACTTATAGTAAGGAACGATTAACTATCGACAAGGTTAGGGACAACTAAATTTTTTAGCAGACCAACTTTCGCGTAAGCAACAACTGATTTTTTTATCAAACCGTCTTTCGAGTTACGGACGAGTACGGGACAACCGAATTTTAGATCCAACCGACTTCCGAGAAAGGGACGAGTAAGGGACAACCAAATTTAGATCAAAAACTTCCAAGAATGGGACGAGTAAGGGACACCCGAATTTTAGGTCAAAACTGACTTCCGAGAAGGGGACAAGGGACAACCGAGCTTTCAACCAACTTCCACGTAAGGAAAGAGTAAGGGATAACCGAATCTGGGATCAAACCCATTTCCATGTAAGGAACGATTAACTACCGATCCGGCTAGGGACGACTAAATTTTATATCAGACCAACTTTCGCGCAAGTGCCAACTATGTTTTTTCATCAAACCGACTTTCGAGTTACGGAGGAGTACGGGACAACCGAATTTTAATTCAAAACGACTTCCGAGAAAAGAACGAGTAAGGGACAACAGAATTTTAGATCAAACCGACTTCTCAGAAAAGGATAAGTAAGAGACAATGGAATTTAGATCAGAGATTTCAAACAATGGGACGATTAAGGGACACCCGAATTTAGGTCAAACTGACTTCCGAGAAAGCGATAAGGAACAACCGAATTTTAACCGACATCCGCGTAAGGAACGAGTAAGGGACAACAGAACCTTTGATCAAACCGACTGCCATGCAAGGAACAATTAAATTCCGACCAAGCTAGTGACGTCTTAGTTTTAAATTAGACCAACTTTCGTGCAACAATTGAATACTTTATCAATTCGACTTTCGAATTACGGCAGAGTACGGGACAACCGAATTTTTGATCTAACCGACTTCCGAGAAAGGGACGAGAAAGGTGCAAATTTTAGATCAAACCCACTTGTGAGAAAGTGATAAGTAAGGGATAACCAAATTTAGACAAAAAAACCTCCAAACATGGGACTAGTAAGGGAACCTCGAAATTAGGTCAGATTGACTTCCAAGAAAGGGACAAGGGACAACCGAGTATTTAACTGATTTCCACGTAAGAAAAGAGTAAGGGTCAACCAAAACTTGGATCAAACCAACTTCCATTAAAGGAACGATTAACTGCAGATCAAGCTAAAGACGACAAAATTTTATATCAAACCAATGTGAATGCCAACTGAATTTTTTTATCAAACCGACTTTCGAGTTACGGACGAGTACATGACAACCGAATTTTAGATAAAAAAGACTCGAAAAAAAGGGACGAGTAAGGGACAACCGAATTTTAGATCAAACGGACTTCCCAGAAAGGGATAAGGGACAACCGAATTTAGAACAACTTCAAATAATGGGATGAGTAAGGGGAACCCGAATTTTAGGTGAAACTTCCGAGAAAGGGACAAGGGACAACCTTGGTTTTAATCGACTTCCACGCAAGTAACGAGAAAGGGATAACCAAATGTTGGATCAAACCGATTTCCATGTAAGGGACGATTAACTTCCGACCAAGGGACAAATGAATTTTTGATAAAACCGACTACCACGCAAGGGACTAGTAGTAAATTCCAATCAATCCAACTTTTACGAGAACAGGACATTTGAAATTCGATCAGCCCAACTTTCGAGCAAGGGACAATTAATTCATCTGCCTTAGAATAACCGAATTATTTAAACACAGGTCAAAACCATTGAGCAAATTTACCAAACAAAATCAGCATACTCCTTAATCAGTGGTTCTAAGGGGCATTACTCAACAACTGATTTATAAAAAGTCAAAATGCTCAATTCACCAATCGCAAGAGGGTCTAATGACTAACCATAAGCATACGCAAAGCAGGCAACAAATAATTTAGGACTAACCACATAAATGCATTGATGCATCAGTTCAATGTTTTACCTCTACAGCTCAACACCAGCGGTGAAACAAGCTAAGCAGAACATACCAGGCCGTGCACACGACAAGCAGACTTCACAAGTCCAATAAGATTCAGTACTCAAGTTCTAAAAAGATAAACACATCATAAGCTCACAGTTTTAAGTAAAAGAGAAACTTACAGATAGAATGAAGCCTTGCCTTTGATATGACCACGTAAGAAAGAACAGACGTCGTCGAGAAGACCAGAATTAGTGTACAGTAAACACAACTCCAATCCAATGTAGCAGCTATCTCATATCCGTATAAAGAGCAAAGACTACACGATATTACCTCCACAAACCATCCAAAAACAAACTGAGCTCCAACTTGGCAGGAATACTTTGTTTTATCATCCTACACACAGCTCTAAAACACATTGGTTTTTTACCATCATACATATCAACAACTGCAACTAATCTTTATGACAGCAAGTTTTCAACGTTAATGAAATAGTATCACATCAAAAGCACGCGCAAATAACAAAAGTTTCAAGAGGCAAAACCTCACACAACTCAACATAACAACCTACATTAGTGTCGGTATTTGTACTAAAAACGAAACCAATCAAATCAGAGACATCTCATTCAAATAAACATCATACAAAAATGTTGAAAATCAAAACTCTTACAAAGAAATGTACCTACGAGCTACACTAAAGATGCCGTTGTTGAGCATAGACAAAGCAGCAAATGAGCAATTGTACGAACATAAAAACATAGTTGCAGTGTACAGATGACCTCAAAAAAAAATCCTGCAGAATGCACACAGCCAACATTCCAAATTACACCAACACACACCTGAGAATGAAGATAGAAAATTTCTCAAATATAGTTAGAAAGCCATAAAATTCTTCAATTGAAACAAAAAATTGCAATTCAAAGCATGTAAAATCTCCATTCGCAACAGCAATTCACATAAAGCAGTCACCGTCCCATATCGAACGTTCTTAGGAGATCTCTGCAAACCTTCATGAGAGACTAGCCTTTTCTTTTTTTATCAAATCAATACTACCATGCTAACTTCAAAACTCCAAACACCATATTTGACATCTCCATAAAGAAGTCTCAACAACTTCACGAAAAATGGCAAATTATCTCAGGCTGCTACTTTGAATTTTTAGTTCTAGTCTATCCTTTCATCATCACATACCCTGAAACCCCACACGTTGATTACACCGAAAGCAACAACATATACAAAATTGTATCCAATAGTCAGCTTGTATGACTTATGAATAACCATCAAAAGAAATTATTTCTTTCATACAACAAAATACCGAACTACAGACCCTGCCGCCTATGTTCAGAAAATAGTTTTTCGGAGGACTCAACAGCACATTTACACCCTTAAGAGTTGAGACAACACTTGCACAGGCACACTCAACAGCACATTTACACCCTTAAGAGTTGGAGCAGCAGATATAACTGCAAATTCAGAGACACGAGCATACACAGCCAGAAGCAACTCACTAATTCAAAACACACTTGGCTAAACGGACGGTAAGGTACAACTGTATTTAAATTGATGTTAATATAGTTTACTGGAGATCATCCAACGTGCTTCTTAAGCAAACTTACTCACACCAGTCAAGAATTCAAGTTTAACGTAAGAATCCCAGATATCTTCTCATCGCCACTGAGACTCCAAATCAAAATGACAGGCACGCACATGAACAGCAAGGATTATATATTATCATCACAGAATCATATAAACCACCAACACGTAGCACTACAAGATCCACGACAACAAGAGTCAACATTTAATAAAAGATCACCTCAAGAGTCTTGAGTTACAAAAGCCCGCACATGGATGAAACATCTTATACACCAAAGGCAGCAGCTGAAAACCATAACTTGATCCGACCAAAAAACAAGAAAATCTTTGTTTCAATAGTTGATGACTTTTGTCACTTTACAAGGATAACCTCCTAGTCATTGCTAAAGAGCCAAAACCGCCTCTATTCCCTCAACTTCAGGCCACGGCGAGGTAAGATATAATATCATACCAAACAAACATACATATCACTAGTACATAAAGGGACAAGTTAAAGACAACTGAATTGATATCAACTGACATCCAAGCAAGAAAATTTTGAATTTTGATCAAACCAACTTCCGAAAAAGGGTAAGAAAGAAAAGGCTGTTTTAGATCAACCGACTTCCAATGGACAATTGAACTTATAGAGCAAACCAACTTTCGAGTAAGGGAAGAGTAACGCAAGAGTAACAGAAAACTGAATAAGATTAAAATTATCTTCCGAGGAAGGGGGGATAATTGTATTTGATTCTGTCAAATTAATTTACACATGAACCTTATGAAAGCTCAAAACCTTCGACCAATTATTACCAAACGAAAGCAACAAACTGATAAAGATTACCAGTGGCTAATCCTTGAGCATTTTAGCAACAAGAATCAGATTATGAGCGCAATTAATGAGACATATCACACCAGAGGAAGCATTGCATAAACTGAATTTAGAAAAGAACACCTCAATACTCCCATACAATACACCTCACACAACTGAGAAAAATAATCGATAAAAGGAGATCGTTGTCCATCATTGGTGGCTTTTGTAATTTAAGAAAAACAAGTTCATAGTCAGCCACAGCCACTTTATTCCCACAACCGATTTCCGGGTAAGGGACAACCGAATTTTGCATCAAACCGAGTTCCGCGCAAGGGACAACAGATCAGACTTCCGAGAAAGGGACAACTGGATTTTATATCAGACCAAACTTCCGAGTAACGGACAACTCAATTTTTTATCAAACCAATTTTCGAGTTAGGGACGAGTACGGGACAACCGAATTTTAGACCAAACTGATTTCTGAGTAAGGGACAACCGAATTTTACATCCAACTTTCGATAAAGGCACGAGTAAGGGACAACCGAATTTTAGATCAAACCGACTTCCGACATAAGGGCAACCTAATATTTAACCGACTTCCACTAAGTAACTAGTAAGGGACAACCGAATCTTGGATAAAACCGACTTCCTTGTAAGGGACGATTAACTTCCGACCAAGGGACAATTGAATTTTGGATAAAACCAGCTTCTCATTAAAGGTAAGAAAAAGCTGAATTTAGATCAACCAACTTCCAAGGGACAGTTGAGCTTAGATCAAACCAACTTTAATGTAAGGGACAATTGGGCTTAGATCAAAACAAGAAGTTCACGGTCATTGCTTACACCTTTATTCCCACAAGCAGACCAGCACAAGTTTTTACCCCAAAGAAATATACATATGAGTATTACAGAAAGCTTTCGGCATAATGATTGCCTTTCCAAAACATTAGATCAAACCTAGGGACTTCACACCTACGATTAAGGGAACATAGTAACATACTACCGAGTAAAGTAACAACTAAGGGACAACTGATTTCTTTTAGCAAACTGACTTCAGAGTAAGGGACAACCAAATTCAACATCAAACTGAGTTCCGAGCAAGGGACAACTGAATTTTATATCAGACCAAAATTCCATTACTTCCGAGTAAGGGACAACGGAACTTTTTTATCAGATCGGTTTCCGAGTTGGGGACGAGTATGGAACAACCCAATTTTTTAGATCAAAATGACTTCCGAGAAAGGAACAAGTAAAGGACAACCGAATTTCATATCAAACCGACTTCCGAGAAAGGACGGGTAAGGGACAACCGAATTTTTGATCAAACTGACTACCGACAAAGGGACAACGAACAACTGAATTTTAAACCGATTTCCAAGTATATAACGTGTAAGGGACAACCGAATTTCAAACCGATTTCCACGTAAGTAACGTGTGAGGGACACCCGCATCTTGGATCAAACCGACTTCCGTGTAAGGGACTAGTAATAGTAAATTCAAATCAATACAACTTCCGAAAACGGGACATTTGAAATTCAATCATACCAACTTCCGAGTAAGTGAACTTGTATTTCCATCAATTAATTTGCCTTAGAATAACCGAATTATTTAAAACATTATTAAACAAAAGCAGCATACTAATTAATCAAACTTTCCAAGGGGCATTACTCAACAATCGCTAAAGCCAAAAAAATTTATGCTCAAAATCAGATTCCAAAATTCCAACCAGCTTCCAAGTTACAGACGAATACGGGACAACCAAATTTTAGATCAAACTGACTTCCGAGAAAGGGACGACAGCCGAATTTTAGATCAAACCGACTTCCGACAAAGGGATAAGTAATGGACAACGGAATTTAGATAAAAAAAACCCTCCAAGAATGGGACGAATTAGGGACACCCAACATTTTAGGTCAAACTGACTTCCGAGAAAGGGACAAGGGACAACCAAAATTTTAACCGACTTCCACGTAAGGAACGAGCAAGGGACAACCGAATCTTGGATCAAATTGACTTGCATGTAAGAGACGATTAACTTCTGACCAAGCTAGAGACAACAGAATTTTGGATCAAACCGACTTCCACGTAAGACTAGTAAATTCATATCAATCCAACTTCCAAAAAATGGCACATTTGAATTTTATATCAAACAAAACTTCCAAGGAACGGACTACTGAATTTTTTTTATAAAACCGATTTTCGAGTGAGGGACAACCGAAATTTAGTTCAAACTGACTTCCGAGTAAGGGACAACCGAATTTTACATTAATCCGACTTCCGAGAAAGGAACGAGTAAGGGACAACCGAATTTTACATCAAACCGACTTCCGACGAAAGGACAACCGAATATTTAACCGACTTCCGACGAAAGGACAACCGAATCTTGGATCAAACCGACTTCCATGTAAGGGACGATTACCTTCCGACCAAGGGACAAATGAATTTTGGATAAAACCAACATCCGATACAGGGTGAGTAAGAAAAAGCAAAATTTAGATCAACCGACTTCCAAGGGACAATTGAGCTTAGATCAAAGGGACAATTGAGCTTAGATCAAACCAACAAGTTCACAGTCATTGCTTCAGAGCCACAGACACCTTTATTCCCACAAACAGACCAGCACAAGTTTTTAACCCAAAGAAATATACAATTACGGGAACTTACTACCGAGTAAGCCAACAACTAAGGGACAACTTTTTTTATCAAACTCACTTCAGAGTAAGGGACAACCAAATTTTACATCAAACCGAGTTTCGAGCAAGGGACAAGCAAGGGGCGACGGAATTTTATATCAGACCAACTTCCGAGTAAGGACCCACTGAATTTTTATTTTTATCAAACAGATTTTAGAATTAGGGACGAGTACAAAACAACCAAATTTTAGATCAAACTGACTTCCGAGTAAGGGACAACCGAATTTTACATCAAACCAACTTCCGAGAAAGGGACGAGTAAGGGACAACCGAATTTTAGATCAAACCGACTTACGATGAAGGGACAAGGGACAACCGAATTTTAGATCCAAATGTTGGATCAAACCGACTTCCATGCAAGGGACGATTAACTTCCGACCAAGGGACAAATGAATTTTTGATAAAACCAACTACCACGCAAGGGACTAGTAGTAAATTCAAATCAATCCAACTTCGGAGAACGGGACATTTGAAATTCGATCAGACCAACTTCCGAGTAAGGGACTATTAATTCAATTACCTTAGAATAACCAACTATTTAAAAACAGGTCAAAGCCATTGAGCAAATTTACCAAACAAAAGTAGCACTCCTTAATCAGAGGTTCTACGGGTCTAAAGACTGACCACGATGATGCATCAGTTAATCATGCAAACAATAAGCATACGCAAAGCAGCCAACGAATAAATTAGGACAACATCCAAGAACTCAAACTGGTCTGACTAACCGCGATGATGCATTGATGCATCAGTTCATTGTTTTACCTCTCGGCTCAACACCAGCGGAGCTACGAGCTAAGCACAACATACCACGCCCTGTACACGACAAGCAGACTTCAGAAGTCCAATAAGATTCTGTACTCAAGTTCTAAAAAGATAAACGAATCACTGAAAATGCAAACAAGGCGTATATTTTCCACATCGGAAGCTCACAGATTTAAGTAAAAGAGAAACTTACAGATAGAGTGAAGCCTTGCCTTTAATATGACCACGTAAGAAAGAACAGACTTCGTACAGAAGACCAGAATTAGTGTACAGAAAACACAACTCCAATCCAATGTAGCAGCTATCTCATATCCGTATAAAGAGCAAAGACTACACTATATTACCTCCACAAACCATCCAAAAACAAACTGAGCTCCAACTTGGCAGGAATTCTTGTTTTAATCAACCTACACACAGCTCTAAAACACATCGTTTATCATACATATCAACAACTGCCACTAATCTTTATGACAACAAGTGTTCAACATTAATGAAACAGTATCACATCAAAAGCACGCGCAAGTAACAAAAGTTTCAAGACGCAAAACCTCACACAACTCAACATAACAACCAACATTAGTGTTGTTATTTGTATCTAACGCAAATTCTACATACAGAATCCAACCTAAATCAGAAGAAACCAACCAAACCAGAGACACCTCATTCAAATAAACATCATACAAAAATGTCGAAAAGCAAAACTCCTACTAAGAAATGTACCTACCATCAGAGGCATTGACAAAGCAGAAAATGAGCAATTGTACAAACATAAAACATAGCTGCAGTGTACAACAAAAAATAAAAAATAAAAAAAAATAAAAAAATAAAAAAAAAAACCCTGCTGAATGCACAAGCCAACATCTTAGCAACATTAAAAATTACACACACACACTTGAGAATGAAGATAGAAAATTTATCAAATATACTTATAAAGCCAAAAAATTGTTCAATTCAAACATAAAAATGCAATTCAGGGCATATGAAATCTCCATTCACAGCAGGAATAAAGTGCACATTAAGTAGTATCAAATTACCAAGCAATAGGTCAACTTCAAAGGAAGCTGAGCTCTAAAAGTATCACACTGAGAGTAGGAACTTGCAAAGAATAGAGCACTCCACACCATAGAAGCTACGGCAGCAGCTAAAACCCGATAATTATTGGAAAGAACTAGCCTATAATGCCAAAACATAACACGCATATATTATAGGGGAAATCAATGGGACAACTCTACCATAAACGCTAGGGAGCAACTGATAACTAACATATAATCTTCTAGGGGAACAGGCCAATATATGATGGCTTAGACATCTTGCCAATCAGATTGCAAACAAGGTACCACATGTACATAGAGTTGAGAGGTAATTAGGGACAAGAACAACCATCCTCAAACAGTCTCAAAAAGTAATACACACCTCTCACGCTTATACGAAAAAGGTGCTCTTAGGCAACCTCTGCAAAGCGAAAACTGAATTTAGATCAATCAACTTCCAAAAAAGGGCCAGAGAGGGACAATTGAATTTACATCACACCAACTTCCACATCAAGGACGAGTACGGAACAACCGAATTTAGATCAAAGACTTCCAGATCAGGGGCAATTGAATTTAGATCACAAGGATTTCGAGTAAAGGGCGAGCAAGAGACAACTTAATAAATCAAAACAACTTCTAAGGACGAACTGAATACCAATCAGATCAAAATCCGAGTAGGGGACAAGTTAACTTTAAATCAAACCAACTTTCGAGTAAGGGACAATTGTGTTTCCATCAACTGTAATACACTAACCCAGAATGATGGAGCAGCTTTTACTAACAAACTAAGACGATTATATACTCCATGATAAAAGTTTCCGAGGGGATCACTGACAAAAAGAAAGAGCCACCAATCATATAAGCCAATTTTTTGAGGCTCAACAGGGGGCAAACTTCACAAATCAACTTTCCAGTAAGCGATAATCGAATTTAAATTAAGCCAACATCCAAGTAAGGGACAACCGACATTAGGCCAAACCACTTCCAAATAAGGGACGACTGAATTCAAATCAAACCAATATCCGAATAAGGGACAACTGAAATGAGACCAAACTCCCAAGGGGCAATTGCATCCAAATCAGACAAATTTCTGGCTAAGAGACTACCTAGTGAAAAGTCAAAACCGATTGAGTAATTTTCACCATACAAACAGCAGCATACTCTGTATCTAAAGGATAAGAGGGGGCAACAAGATGAAAACAGGCTTCTATCAATCGAATGAGTTTAGCATAGAATCTTTCTTGTGAACACAAATCGAATTCCACTGTTTTACGAATCAATTTTTTCAAAAGTTGGATAGAACTCAAAAGCTACTACTTCCGAATAGAAGCAAATCAAATTCAGATAAAAAATCCAGCTTCTGAATAAGGGACCATGGAATTGAGAGCAACGCAACTTTCGAATAAGGGGCAAGAAGATTTAGATCAGACTAGTTCTCGGGCAAGGGACAACAGGATTTAGATCACACTAAGTCTCGGACAAGGCAGAAGATAGATCAAACCCAACTTTCACGCAAGGGACAAATGAAATTAAATCACACCTAACTTTTGACGAAGGGACAAATGAATTTAGATCAAAGCAACTTCCGAGTAAGGGACAAGTGCGTTTAATATCAAACCAACTTTCGAGTAAGGGACAACTGCATCTTTATATCAAACCAACTTCCGAGTAAGGGACAGCAGCGTTCTTTTTATATCAAACCAACTTCCGAGTAAGGGACAACTGCGTTTTTATATCAAACCAAATTCCGAATAAGGGACAGCAGCGTTTTTTTAAAATCAAACCAACTTTCGAGTAAGGGACAACTGCGTTTTTATATCAAACCAAATTCCGAGTAAGGGACAGCAGTGTTTTTTTAAAATCAAAGCAACTTCCGAGTACGGGACAACTGTGTTTTTATATCAAACCAAATTCCAAGTAAGGGACAGCAGCATTTTTTTTTAAATCAAAGCAACTTCCGAGTAAGGGACAACTGCGCTTTTATATCAAACCAAATTCCGAGTGAGGGACAGCGGCGTTTTTTTTAAATCAAACCAACTTCCGAGTAAGGGACAGCCGCGTTTGATATCAAACCAACTTCCGCGTTTTATATCCGCATCAGGGACGATTCGAAATTAAATCAAACCAACTTTAAAGTAAATAGGCAACGAGTTCCAATCAAACCAACATCAAAACAAGTGACAACAACCGAATTTTGATCAAACCCACTTCCAAAATAAAGGGACGGTTGAAATCAATTCAAATAAAACCAATTTCGAACAAGGGACAATTAAAATTCGTCAGAGCTAACATGATTTTGGTCGGTGGGTTGATTCAATTGGTAATGTAGAGTATCTACGTTTTATATTAATAATAAAAACTTGTTTATATCATTCTTATATTAAGAGTAGAAAATATGAAATGATTGAACTAATAAAAGTGACATTCAATCTATACAAAGTATATTGATGAAACGAGTATAAACGATATAAAAAAGTAGCTCGGGCGTGCCCGGCCAGCAAACTAGTTAGTATATAAATTTAAATTCGAGTAGTAATTCTGAATGGCTTTTGTTTCAGGATCACAAGATTCAAGAAAGATTTTCTAGTGTCAAGCTGCTTCAAAATAGTTTCGCCCGCCAGGTAAATTATTTTCAGTGTCTCTTTTGCAGCCTTTATCTCGTAGCAGTGTACTTCTGTTGTATGGAAAATGATCCCTGTTTTAACTTCCAGTTGCTGAAGTCAACACCAAAACCGAAATCTGTCAACATTAGATGCGATCCACTGAGTCCCAACTCAGCCTGGGGTTGGCTGGAGAGGTGGATGTCCGTCACATCTCAACTTACACCAAAAGTAGTGGAGCCTGCTGCTGAAATGCAGTCTGGTGATCACCTTCAATCCATTTCCCACATAGGGGCGCGGATTGGTCGAATGGACCCGTGGAATTGGTACAACCCACAATGTTACTGATATCTCAATACAAATGTTAGTGTTTCATTTTGCACAATGAATAACAAATATTAGTAGAGGTAATCAGACAAATAATACTACTACGTCAAATAAGAAATCACTTTATTTGGATCATTATTAAACTTAATAATTATGGTGCCCTTAATATGGTCTTAGGTGAATTGTAATCGAGTTTTGCGTGGAGATAGTTCACTATCAGGTTAGGTTGAATCAGTTTCAGTTTGCGACATTAACGGATTCTATGCCGAGTGGATAATAATCCTTAGTGTCCTACTACACTTCTTACAAGCTCGATCATTACTCTGTTTAAATTGTGCTTAGTGTCCTACTACACTTCTTTTCCTCACATTCTAGAGCCAACCCCTAAAACTTCAAACTTGTGAAAGAGGTAAGTCGTTGGAAATTCAGACGGCGCACCGGGATCAGTAAGGGCGGATACACATTCATGCACGCTGATCAAATTCCCAAACTGACAAGAAATGGTGATTTGATTGTTACAAACCAGTGACATTAGAAGAACAGCTAGCCAGCCAAAGCTCAGTAAGAGATGGTGAAATTGCAAAAAATGACAACAATGTCATGAAACTTTCACTTTCATTCTCGTGGCAGATCAGAGAGCAGAGGATTGGAGGTAGGAGAACCCAAACAGCATGGAAAACCTATTTAAGATTAGACGCGAGCTGATGCCATCACTGTCTCGATTTTTATCCGTAGGTTTTCCTTCTCCGGTTCATCAGCCTGTGAGATTAAACACAAACAAATGTGAGTGTAGTCGGAAATATGCATGCTCGGGCTAATGGTTTCATCTAGATAAAAGAAGCACTGATCGATCTTGTGTCACCAAGTGACAATCTAGGTCACTAATTTTAAGACAAATACATATGGTTTACCAATGCAGACAAACTCGTCTCTTTGTTTACGATCAATCGCATGTCATACAATCAATTCATTTTGTTTCAGGACATACGATTTATTGCGGGGTTCCTACATGCCAAGTATGATACAATCCCAGCTAATAATGTTGATGATTGACTATTCGTCTATTCACTATGTATTACGTCTATCATATGTCAAATATATGTTTGTTTCGTTGTTTATGAATGAAGTTTGACTCTTCTGTGACATGCTAATTGAGGCTGACAGCACTGTAATTCGGTAATTGTAAATTTAAGATCAGCATGTACACCTACCGTAGATACTGAATGCGAAAAATTGGCAGACTCAGAACATATATCGAATCGACAGACTAACAAGTAACAACTAAACTGAAGATGCAGAATAACCCTGCTGTCAGGGTATGAGCTTAAGAACTAACAGTGCTTATACCATGCTCCAAGGACTACCATGCTCCTTGTGCTCCTTGGAGCATGGTATAATTTGCGTAAGAACTAAACTGAAGATGCAGAATAACGATGAATTTCTAAAGAAATTTCAATACCAATTCATCAAGTACCACAGAATGCATGTAACACAGAACAATATGAGTACACAATATGAGTGTCTTAAATTCTTGACAAAATCCTAGTTCACATAACCAAAATACACGTTAGAGTATTACGGTGTATATGCTAAATTAAAGCTAAAAACAAACCTCAACTGCGACAACGGACAACAATTGTGGGGGACGAAAGACTTATTATTCAATGTCGCATCGAAAATTTGACATACACAACAAAGGGCTACGTTGTCTACACTTGTATGTGTGTGTTCTTATTATGTGGCATAAGGGATAACGTTGAAGTGGTCGGAGCAAAAGAATGCCATCCTCCCATAGACCTAATTTGTAATACTACAAAAAATTCTCAAGTAAAAACAAAGCAGGATTAACGTTTTGAGGTAGCTAGGACGTGACTAGATTTCTAGGCATTTCTCTCAATGTCAGATTGTCAGCTACGCGTTCTACTCCACTCAGTGTC
The DNA here is from genome assembly GCA_038382645.1 of Spergularia azorica. Taxonomy (NCBI): domain Eukaryota; kingdom Viridiplantae; phylum Streptophyta; class Magnoliopsida; order Caryophyllales; family Caryophyllaceae; genus Spergularia; species Spergularia azorica. The sequence continues at coordinate 17,880 of JBBYHQ010048515.1, read as the reverse complement.
AACACTGATACAAGACAATGTACACGGAATATTCGAGGTCGATTTGTTGGACAAATGACAAACTGTTACAGTTTAGACACATATGTTATGTTTACATAGTCTGGGTTCGCTATCAGGATTTTGTGAAACCTGCAGTCATGCAGTTACTGGACTTACTCGAAACTGTTTATTTCTTCACGAGATTTTAACTTGTAAGCAATTTGATTTAAAATGTGCTTATTGAAATGTGCTTATTGAAATGTCAGGATTTGTTTCAAATTTCTTATATAAAAGCTCAGATCTTTATAAATTCCATTGGCTCAGCATCCATAATCTTAACTATGTGGATCCCTGCATTTAAATCCACATGGGAGGTGCCAATTCTCCCGGTTGCATCTATCCGAGGTAGGTTACTAGTAAACAGTTATGTTAGAATATCAAATTGTACCTCATGTTTTTTTGTATAGTATACTTAAGGGTTATACACTTATACCCATCGTTGTAGATTCTCACATTGTATCCCTTTGTAAATAATCGTGATCAACTAATTCCCAATTTGAAAAATGATTAATTCAATTCAAATCAATGCTAATAAAATTTTATAGATTTGAGTAAAACTCATCAGATTTTATAAGTTCACGGATGAATTTATTCCAGTTATTAGATTATCCAGAATCACTCGATCGTTTTTCAAACACACTTAAAAATTTCAGTGCAAATCAGATTATTCGAACAATCGAACTCAAACAAATTCAAGTTCGACTTAGTGGAACCTATGAGTAACCGTACTCTATGTGAACATATAAGTTTTCTTTGCACAATTCGTAGGTAGGCTATGAGTGACAGTATAACCAATTGACTTGGTAAATCAAATTAGAGAGATGTTGACCTTATAAATAAACTCAAGACAATATTAAGCACATGGATTAGATTGCTCGAATTCCAAAATAATGTTGCCATTTGTGTATACGACACATTATGAATCGAAATATAATTCCAACTTGCTAGATTTGTAACAAAATTAAAATAATTTGTTCAATTTAGTATCGTCCCTTCTCTTAACACGCCGCAAAATGAATAAATTCATCGAAATTTAGAGAAGGGTTTCAAAATTAAGTTCAGAATTCTCTTATTTTAATGACATACTCCGTATATACTATGAACTGATGCAAAACAACGTAATCGAAATCGACTAAACTTTCTAGAAATACTATTTGGCCATCTAATCATACAGTCATTCATGGGTCATAAACTTCCACGTCAATCAAAAGTTCAAAACAGTAAATTTGGAACGAGGTAGATTACTAATCACAACTTTAGTAACTAATCATGCAATCATGTTTCACAATGTAATAAAAGTGAAAAAGTGGGGACAAAATGGGGACATACCTCAACGAAGACTGTCTTCAAGAGCCTCCCAGAAAAAGCAGTAATGTGAGCTGTAATTATTTTGAGCTTCAAAGATTCGAATAATTCGCATAATTTTACCAAAGTACCCTCCTTTTTACTGCAGGTCAAGCTTACTACTACAGTTCTCTCCCCCACGTATGACACCCTCATCTGCCACACATTAATTATTTAAAATTATGAGTATTATGTTAGCAAATCTACATACAAAACAATATCTTTAGATTTTAATTTAATTTTTCCTACATTATTGGATTTTCTTTAATTTTTTTTAATTTCATCAATCATTGACAAACTACTAACAATAGTTTAATCCCACAAAATCTGTCATAAAAGTTGAAAAACTTCATCTGACAGCAACATAAGTATACTGACTTTTTACCGTTTAAAAAATAATTATTCGTTTCGTTCTTTTTAATTATTAGCATTTTAACTCTTACATATTCATATCAATTGTTACAAAATCGACTAGAAAGAGATAAGAAGGGGTGTAAAGAGGGTCAGAATAATAGATCGCAATGGAACGATAAACCGAGTATGAACTCGTAACAAATGTGAGGATTGTCAAGTAGTAATAAATGTGAATTGGAAAAAAAAAGAAGAGAAATATAAATGTCACCTTAAAAATAGGTAACCATTGAAACACTCAGAAGACGACAAATATTAATGTTGTTTATTGTTCTAGTACGACGGAAGGAGTGTAAACATCAATACGACTAAATCGACTCGAAATTAAAAAGTGAAAGGAAGAAACACTCACTTCTAAATCATCAATTGTAGATGCTTTGCAACAACCATTATAACCAAAAAACTGTTTTCTGCCGGTATCAACTCTCTTCTTTTTATTTGGTGATGTGATTACTGCAGGCAAATCTTGATCATCATAATCAATTGAACATGGGCTACTATTACAATTGTTCTTTGATCTGTAATACTCCAAGTCTGATATTTCTGCTTTGATTATTCTTTGTTGCTCATGAAGCTCTTGTATGTATGATATTGCATCCTTTATTATTGATGCTTTATCCATCTGTCACACATTTTTTAAATGAAAATTAATTGACAAAATTCCCAAATAATGATGCAATAATTACTAATATAATACCTGGAATTTGACGTATACCCACAATTAGACTTGTACAGAAAGTATTGTATCATGGCATCATATTTCTGCAACGGGAATTGCAGAAATATGATGCCAAAGGTGCCCACAAATTTCTAACTCGAATTAGAAATTTGTGGGCACTCACAAAAACTAAAAAATAACTGCTATAAAGTGATGAAAATGCTGACCTTGCTAATGTTTGGGACGACTGCTCGGAGAGCGAAGAGACGGTCATTGAGTTTCTTTCGGCGATTTCTCTCCGATACAATATTCTTTGATCCGAGTGGCGAAGCGACTCCATCGGGCGAGCTCGAATCGTAGCAGGCTGACAAAGTTTCGTCTAGACCCCAACTGACAAGAAATTACAGTTCCAAAATAATCATCAGAAAAATTGTTAATTAACAATAATAATGATCAGGAAAAAAAAAAAAAAGGAGAAAAGAGAGAAAAGACTAACTTGTCAAGTTCTTGAGTTTGGAGGAACAAGTTTGTTTCCCAGTAAAGTTGGTACTCAGCCTCACCAAAACAATCCATGATTATTTGATTAAATCACAATTGGTGAAGAAATGAAAATTTTGTTTAGTGTAAAAGTTGAGTGCTGAGAAAGACACACCAGCACCTGATGCTTTTCTTTATAGGTGCTGCAGATTTTGTTGCTCCGAATTATAATTATTAACACGAGGAGATTTCGAATTGGGTAGTTTTTGTTATTTAATTTTGAGGAGTGGACTATTATTGTTGGAGAGTAGTTAGCTCTTTTCTTTTTGTTTATCTATTGTGTAAAAAGCGATGTCGTACTCGAGTCGGGTAAGTTTATTGGTTATATCAGCGAGGTATGAAATGAAAAATAATTTTCCAATACCGTTTCAGGTGCGAGGAAAATAGTGAATCATTTTTCTTAAAATGTTCATATGTTAGTGTAGAAAGATTGAGGAGTGTAGTGAATGTGAAGAAAGAAGTTAAAAAAGAGGCGAAGACTTTGGTGGGTTTATAAAGGATAATTAATGGAATAATATATCCAAAACAATCATATTTGAAGCACGTTGGAAAATACATATATAGATTTTGATTGGCAGATGTACGAGAGATAGATCTTGACCGTCCATTTGGAATTTGGAGGTCTACGATCCCGCGTGTGTACCAACGTCGAGATTTCTCCATCATTAAAAAAGTTTGGAATTGTTAATTAATATTATTATGTCGAATTTTGGCACATGGTGAAATCAGAAATCCCCACACGTTTGATTTCCCACATGATAAAAAGGATTCACTGTACACTCGGAATTGAGTTCACTCTCATGGTCTCATGTGACTATTGCAAAAGGACAAAGACTTTCCCTTCAAAGGATAGATGGTGGTGTAAGACAAGAGAATGAGGCGTGGAAAGATAGATAGTATGTGGAAATGGAAGTTTAGTCAATCTGAAATCTATGATGGATTTCAGATATTGCTACGTTGCAACTTTATGGAATGATCATATCGTCCAAGACTGAGATGAGCACAAGGAGTCCAATTGGATATATAGACATGTAGTCATATAGAGTTGGTAACTGAGCCATGCCAAGTCAGGACAGATTTGGGTCGGGTTATATAATTTTGGACTCGGAGCCTTGTCGCGCGAGTCAACATGACATTTTAAATAATGCCGCCGTTTTGGTTCTAATTCGAGCCATTATTGGATTTAATTACTTGGTAGGGCTATATAGGACTATACAATAAGTTGTGACATGATTGTATTGACATTGTATCTTGTTGCCAAAAGTGTAGATATGTGAATTCTATCATAGGTTTTTTTTTTTTTCATGCGATTTGCCTGACATAGTACGCTTTTTTTAAAAGTATGTAATGTACGGGAAATTTTGACTATGATCTGTCAAAATCATTAATCACGATATGAAATTTGTTTTTTTTGTCTTCCCCTCAGCCTAACGACCTGCTCGTCAATCGTCGCCCCACGCTTTATGTCGACCCATTTTCTCTGACGTAAGCTCCAAAAACAACCACCAAAAATTTCTCCCTCCTCCGCTTCCCCTCACTTACCCATCCTACCACAACAGCCTGTTTGCACCACCATGCTTTAAGCTTTCTTCCTCTCTTCGATTTCTTCTCTCAGATCATGGGGAGGAGGCGAGGGCAGTAGTGATTGAGAATATTTTGGGTGGGGGGGGGGGAGGGATTAGGTTTTAGGATTTAATTTCAGTTAATTATGTGTTAATATGATATTAAAGTAATGTGGCAAGAGTTGTTAACCAACTGATTACCATTAAGGGGGGTATTTGGTTCATGAAAACGGAGACAGAGTCGAATGGAAACAACTGTTTTTCCTCTTTTCTTCTTTCTTGTGCAAGTCACTCCGCCTTTTTTTATCGATCGGGATTTACCCTATTGATGGCAAATTCCTGACATCATCTGCCCTAATTAGCTCGCGAATGGTAGAGTATTAATTTGGAAACTAATTTTTTTCCGATGTGATCGATTTAAGTCGGAATTCGGTAGGTCTGTCACTGAATTCTGTAACACTGGTCAAGTTACTAAATAAAGCCTATTGGGCAAATTGTCGCTTTCTGAAGAAAAATCTTTTGTAAATATACTTTTTCTTTGTCGAATTAGAGTAATAATAACACTATACTAGATCAAATACAAAACAACAAAAAACCCTAGCCTCTCTCTCTAAAATTCCTCCTCTTAGCCTCTCTCCTCTTTGATTAGTTTGGGGCTGCCATCGGATCCTTTACCCGTTGATAAACCCCTAGTTATCGTATTATTGATTTATAGGTTTTATTTAGGTTTTGCAGAATAAAATTTTCATCATTGATTGATTTCATTCAATCTTTTTTGGCTCCATTGTGAGATCCTTACGACTCCTTTGTGAGGTAATTTGACTCCATTGTGAGACCCTTTTGGACTCCTTTGTGAGGTTTTGTTGACTCCGTTGTGAGGCCTTATTGGCTCTTTTGTGAGGTTTGATCTCTTGATCAGTGGTGTTTTTCCCTATTTGTCCAAGAAAGGAAGTTGCTCGCAGATCGGTAATCCTCAATGAATTCAACATCAAATATCAACTACGCCAATTGCCTTTTATTTGTCGAGTTACATAGATCTCTACTGCCGATGAAAGACGCAAAGACGTCGACGTGCGAGGGATCAATTTTGTTAATTAGCGAAGGATTGTGTCAATTAGATCTTTTTGATGATATTTGAATCGTTTCAATTCTTGATATAAGTGTCGTTTGGCAACGATATTAATGAAATTCCGTTTTATTTCAAAAAAAAAAAAAAACACTATACTACTCCGATTCAAAGAGATTTTCCTGTTTCCTTTAGCAGTTTTGCCAAGTTAGAGACTATTTGTAGGCCAAATGAAAGATCCGTTTGCCTTCAAATCAAGTAGAGTTGGTAGACTGCGCTGCAATAATGCAGAATGAAATATTTACTATAATTTATAGCAAGTGGATGATTTATTTTGTCTAAAAATAGCTCCCAACATGACATTTCAAAACTGTAAACAGAAAAAAGAAAATCTCTTTGAATAAAAGGGAGTATAAGCTAAGAATTTCCCATATTGAAAATCAGGTTAAAGCAACTCTTTTGAAAGAACTAATTTTTGCTATTCTTTCCCAATTATTTTCCTTGATATGTTGTCAAATACTAAGGCCCTGTTTGATAGGATTGCATCTTTCTAAGCTGATCTGATCTGAATGTGTTAAAATTTTGATTGAATTTCAACGAATTGGTATCAGTTATGTACCAAATACATTGATATAAATTTGAACATTTCTAATCTGATCTGATCTGATTTAAATGACTATGATCTGATCTGAATGATTTCGAACTGATCTGAATATTACTGCACATAAGTCCTGTCAAACAGGGCCTAAGACGGCAGACATTTTCTAGTTGTGGAATCATTGTTTTGATCGTTGAAAGTTTTGACCGTATCAATGTGAAAGTCGGTAAGGCTGTGCTTACGATAAACCTAACATGGATGCTAGTGTTGTTTAATTTGTTTGCTGCCAAATTAAAAGTTCAAATACGTTATCTTTATTATAGTTTTTTCTTCATGCAACATGGGATGCTATTTTTTTTAACTATGTAATACAATGAAAATTTTAACTAATTACCTATCAAAATAACGAATTTGCATATCCTTAAAATTCTTCATAAGAAAACTCAAAACAGAAAATCTAAACTTCCTTCCCGTGTGCACATGGGAGGCGATTTTCCAAGCCTTGCTTGGTGTTCTTCCCTCTTTCATGGGGTTCTAGGTTTTTCTGGGCAATCTTACCAAAATTAATACCCAAACTTTATAAAACACCTAAATCCATCCTCCACATCCTCACCCAACATCACTCCCAGCTCGATTATTATCAAATCCTACCATTTTATAAGCTATAACCTCACTCTAATAAAAAAAAAAAAAATATTTATATATTTATAATCGGACGTGCTGTAGAACAGAATGTGCTCTTTAGTAAGGAAACTACCCAAACTAATGAGTACAAACTAGAAACTGACAACACCAAAAATCTCACCAAACCCCCAATACTCACTCTGATACCCAAACAGACCAGGGGAAGACAGGCTAAGAAGTGGAATAGAATAGAGCGGGGGGAGGGGTGTAGTGGTGAGGGTGAGGGAGAGGGAGAGGGAGAGGAAGCTGAAATTGGACAGAAAAGGGATCGTATGAACACTGATATGGAGGTTGACATGTGCATTCGGGAGAAAGGGGACAAACGCCATAAGGAGGGCCTTGATCATAATACTTTCGTGATAGCGGAGGCTGTGATGCAGCCCCGCAAGGGGCCATGATAAGCCTCACATGGAACTGTAGAGGGTTGGGGAGTCCCCGAGCAGTCAGTGCGCTAAGAGGAATAATTAACGTAGAGAATCCCCACTTTGTCTTTCTCTCGGAGACAAAGTTAAAAAATCTAGAGTGGCAATTTATTAAGAGTAAATTTGGTTTGAAACACAGTGTGGTGGTGGACTGTTTAGGTGAAGGCAAACGTAGACGTGGAGGTTTGATCTTTTTGTGGCACGAAGAGGTAGACATGACTCTCTGCTCTTCCTCACAAAACCATATTGATATGATGGTCTCGGAAGAGAAGGGAAATTGGCGGGTGACAGGTATCTATGGTCATCCTGAGGATGAACACAAACATAAAACTTGGTCCCTTTTGCGATTATTGAAGTGGCAATCCGATGATCCGGTGGATGTGTTTTGGTGATTTCAACTCTATTTTGGCAAATCATGAGAAGAAAGGGGGCAACATGAAGAACCAGTGTGAAATTGAGGGTTTCCGAGAAGCAGTGGCAGACTGTTATTTGAGGGAAGTTGTGTTTACTGGCTACCCCTTTACATGGAGCAACGGAAGGGGCGGTGAAGCAAATGTGCAAGAACGCTTAGATAGAGTCCTTGTAACAGAGCCACGACATGCAGTTTTCCCTTGCTCTTCGGCACACCACTTACCGAAGAGGAAGTCAGATCACCTTCCGGTCCTAGTCAAGATTTTGTGTGCACTACCTACTCCACGGAAACACAAAGGGGGTAAACAGTTCAGGTTTGAAAAAAAAGAAAGCGGAGGAGTTGAAAGACTTTAGGTCGATTTGTTTGTGCAATGTTCTGTACAAGCTGGTATCTAAAGTGTTGGCTAATAGGCTCAAGCTGGTGTTACCTGATGTTATCCATGAGACACAAAGCGCTTTTGTTCCCGGGAGGCTGATCACGGATAATGTGCTAGTGGCTTACGAACTTTTCCACTACCTTAGAAAGAAGAAGTCAGGGAAGAAAGGTTACATGGGCTTAAAACTCGACATGAGTAAAGCTTATGACAGAGTGGAATGGCCCTTCCTGGAACACATGATGCACAAAATGGGGTTTCATGCTGGTTTTGTAAATATTGTAATGAGATGTGTAACCTCTGTTTCTTATGCATTGTTGATAAATGGCATCCCGACTTCGCGGTTTATACCGGAGAGGGGTCTCCGTCAAGGGGACCCCATCAGCCCATTCTTATTTTTGATTTGTGCAGAAGGTCTGTCCACCCTTCTACGTAATGCTGAGGAACAAAAGAGAATTCATGTTGTGAAGATAGGGAGAAGTGTACAGCCCATATCTCATCTGTTTTTCGCTGACGACAGCTTGCTGTTTGTTCGTGCTAACACTGAGGAAGCAGAAGAAGTTCTGGATATCCTAGCCACCTATGAAACTGCTTCTGGACAGAAACTGAACTTGGAAAAATCGGAGGTCTCTTTTAGCCAAAATCTGAGCACGGAGCTGCAAAATACGCTTCAGGAGAAGTTGACTTTTAAGGCAGTAGACTATCATGATCGATATCTTTGCCTTCCTACCTTCGTGGGGAGGTCGAAAAAGATAGTTTTCCAAGGAATTCAGGATCGGGTTTGGAAAAAGTTGAAAGGTTGGAAGGAGAAACATCTTACTATGGCTGCTAGAGAGCTTCTCATTAAGTCTGTGGCGCAAGCCATTCCGACTTACGCTATGCTGTGTTTTAAACTTCCTCAAGAGAGCCTGCACTCTATTGAGAGGATGTGCCGTGATTTTTGGTGGGGGCAGAAAGGCGATGAGAGGAAGATGGCATGGGTGGCATGGGAAAAGTTGTGTCGATCAAAATCGAAAGGAGGCTTAGGACTTCGGGACCTGCCAGCTTTTAACAGAGCTCTTCTTGCAAAACAATGCTGTCTCCTGGTCACCATGGAGGAGTCACTACTGCATCGAGTTTTGAAGGGTAGATATTTTCCGAGATGTTCATTTTGGGAAGCTCCGGTCACGCCACAATGTAGCTACACTTGGCGCTCTCTCCTCTCAGCACGGGACCTCCTTAAAAGGGGAGCACGAACAGTTATTGGAAACGGAACTGGGACTAAAGTATGGGGTGATCCATGGGTGACAGGTTTACTTGGTTTTCGGTTAACATCCACAGCACCAGAGGAACTAAAAGACACTAAGGTATGTGAGATATTGTTGATTGGGATTTGCTTCGATGGAATGCCCACTGTTTTGCACCCTGGGTATCTGAACTTGAACTCCATTAGATTCAAAAAATTCCTATCTCAAGTTACATTCAGTCTGATACATGGGCATTGCATCGAGTTTTGAAGGGAAATGAGGATGCCGCTGAAGGTGAAGCATGTGCAGCGAGATATGGCCTAGAGTTGGCACGTGACGCGGGGTTCCACAAGATAATTTTGGAATCGGATTGCCTCCGGTTGATTACGAAGCTCCGTAAAAAATGTGTGGATAGGTCGAGCTTCGGTATGATAGTTTCTAACATTTTGTCAGCTTTATTACTTTTTCTCATGTATGTAGGGGAGGTAACAAGGCTGCACATGAGCTTGCCCAACTTAGTAGATCGTTTGTTGAGGAGATGATCTGGTTAGAGGATCACCCTCCGCAACTTAACTCTGTACTTGTAGACGATTTTCGCAATGAAATCTAATGATACAGGTTAACAGTCAAAATAAAAAAAATTCTTCATAAGAAAAACCGACCCTTAAAAAGTACTCATCAATAGGATTTATAATAAACTTTGAGAAAGCTTCCTAAGCAACATGAGTTTCCTTCATAGTTATCAAGGCTTCTCTTGTCTCTGAATTTCTCATTATTTCCGCAACATGCAATGTATATTCCTCTTCTCAAATGCCATATCTTTCATCACCCCGACTCTAATTCTCTTCAATGGACTTACCTTTGCTTATCTCATTGGAAGTTGGTTTTTGATCGACCGCGTGAGAAGTAGATCCTTTGAGTGTTTCAAACTCGTTCCTCCTTACAACATGCTGCCATATATTCTGGATAACCTCAATTCTTGCAGGTTTCACAAAATAGTCGCAAGCACCATTTCCTAGGCATTGCATCACCCTCTTGGCATCATCATAAGCCGAGACCACTATCGATCCAAAACAAAGTTCAAGTTAAAGTCTTTTTAGTTAAACTTTTCAAACATGGTCTAATAAGGTAATCTAGATTTATTTATTAGACTTATTAGCAGTTTCTCAACATGCTTTAAATATGTGATGTACGACTGAAGATGTACGGCTTAATGATAAACAAATTATAAATGAGGAAAATCGAGATAAAATTACATATATCTAAAAGAATTTCAATTAAAAGCAAAAAATCGTATTAATTGGTTTAGAATTAATAAAGATTAAATTCGACAAATATAAAGAAGCTTCCAAAAAAGTGTAACGTTTTCTTACAAAAACTGATAGAAAAGTAGGAGGAACTCACTAATGACAGGTATATTCATGACTTGTGCAACATGTTGAAGGAGTTTGATACCATCTATGTCAGGCAGTTCAACATCACTAATCACGATATCGAATTTGTTGTTGTTCTCTTTGAGAATTTCAAAGGCCTCCTTACCATTGTTTGTTGTAGTAACTGTTTTTCATACCAAGGTGTAAGATTGATGATATTTCAGACAAAAATACATCAAAAATGTTGTATATATATATCAATGCACTAAGAAGGAATGTTGGAATGTGAAGAACAAGACACACCATTATATTGGCATTTGTGAAGAAGTCTCTCCATCAACTTGAGACAAATGGTGTCATCATCAACGACGAGAACTCGCATTGCTACAGGGAAGCATTGTTGTTGCACAAGGTTAGATGATTCTCCTTGTTGTGCCATATTCACAAACAATATTTTTTTTTCTTCGTTTGAACACAAATAATCAAGTGAAATCTGTTTACAGAAATATAGGTTTTAGATTATTCAAGTTCTTATATATATTCACTAATATTGATATCGATACGTCAATGATACTGATACTGATATCATACCAATCGAAGTTTATATCAATACTGATATCGATCTCATATCAATCGAATCTTATATCGTTTCACATACTTAAACTTATACATAGGCAACTAAGATTAACTTATTTTAGGAATAAATCCTTGTTGCACAATATGCTCAATTCTATGATACATTGCTCTTTTCTCTTTTTTTTTTTTTCTTTTTTTTTCTTTAACTACTATCATATCCTCTAACCTTTTTGCCTTGTTTTAGTAACAAATCATTGTTGTTGTACAAGGGTAGATGAATCTCCTTGTTGTGCCAAATTCAAACAATTAAGTGAATTTCATTTACAGATTTTGGATTTTGGATTATTCAAGTGCTTATGTATATACACTAATATTGAAATCGATACTAATACTCATTGATCGATACTTATGTCGATATCATACCAGTCGAAGCTGATATCAATACTGATATCGATTTCATACCAATCAAATCTGATATCAGTCCACATACTCATACTTATACATAGGCAAAGAAGACTGTAACCCAAAAAAAACCATAGGTAAATAAGATTACCTTGTTTTAGGAAAATATTCTTCTTGCACAATACTATGCAAAATTCTTTTATTCACTGCTCTTTTACTTTTCTTTTTTTTTTGTTATTTAATTACTATTATCCTCTTGACTTTTTGTGGGACAATATTAATACAACAAATAAAAAGGTTAAATACAACTAAAAAAAGATTATATTGTTCCCGTAATAACTTTATAGTAAAAAAACAAAAAAAAAATCCCGTAATTAATTGTTAAAAACTTCAAAGAAATTAAAGTTTTATCCTCCATTGCTAGTCAATCAATTGTTATGACTTAGACCCTGTGCGATTCAACTTATCAGTGCTTATATCATGCTCCAAGGAGCACAAGGAGTATGGTACTCCTCCTCACAATAAATGAGTGGAGACCATATATTAAAAAATGAAAAAAATCATTTTTAAGTATGGTCCCCACTCCTTTACTGTGAGTAGGATCACCATGCTCCCTGTGCTCCTTGGAGCATGATATAATTTGCGTCAACTTGTTAAACAGCGTTTTCAAATCAGATTAGATTTATTCATATCAAATCAAACCAGATCAGTTTTATTCAAATCAAATCAAATCAGATCAGAATTATCCAAATAACAATCAATGAATCTAGTCTATTTTTATTTATTAATTCGTCAAAATGCAGTTAATTTATCAATTCATTCAGTTCAGATCAAATCAAATCAAGTTTATTCAAATCAAATCAAATCAGATCAGTTCAAATCAAATCAAATCAGAAAAATGTAGTACAATCACACAGGGCCTTAATTACTCAAGCATTTGATCTTATCCGCATTTGATAGGCTGAATTCCCATTCCCCGACAAACAACCCCCCAACCTGTTAGATATCCAACTGAGCCAAAAGTCTAAACTAATGGTTAGGGCACCCACAATGGTTTTATACTTAAACACGCCCCCTCACGCAAAGGCCCACCTGGGCTTGAAGCGTGGGTAATACTGGCCCACAGATACATACGACTTATACTGAGACTCCAACACAACATAGGAGGGGCTAACAGGATTCGAACTTGACACCTTATGATCGCTGACACTCTGATACCATGTTAGATAACCAACTGAGCCAAAAGTCTTGGCTCTGACTTGTTGAAGTTATAAAACCATTGTGGGTGCGTGCCCTAACCATCAGTCTAGACTTTTGGCTTGTTGAAGGTATAAAACCATTGTGGGTGCGTGCCCTAACCATCAGTCTAGACTTTTGGCTCAGTTGGTTATCTAACATCGTATCAGAGCCTCTATACTGAGGTCTCAAGTTCGAATCCTGGTAGCCCCCTTCTTCGTTGTGTTAGAGCCTTAATAAAAAGAGCTCAGATTAAGTGTTGTGTTTGTGGGCTAGTGAATTACCCACGCATCAAGTCCAAGTGGGCATTTGCATGAGGGGCGTGTTGAAGGTATAAAACCATTGTGGGTGCCCTAACCTTTAGTTTATACTTTTGGCTCAATTGGTTATCTAACATGTTATCAGAGCACTGACTTTATTTCCGTTGTTGGGTATGAGGACCAGCGATCATGAGGTATCAAGTTTGAATCATGCTAGCCCCTCCTATGTTGTGTTTGAGTCTCAGTATGAGCTCAGTATAAGTCGTATGTATCTGTGGGCCAGTATTACCCACGCTTCAAGCCCAGGTGTGCCTTTGCGTGAGGGGGCGTGTTGAAGTATAAAACCATTGTGGGTGTTCTAACTATCAGCTAGACTTTTGGTTCAGTTGGTTTCTAACACGTCGGCCCTCAAAATCACGTCTTATTACTGAATTGGATTGATATTCGCTCACGAGATCAGGATGAATTTCAACTCTAAGTGTAAGTTATTAAATGCTTAGGAAATATATATACAAAATTAAAAGCTTGAAAAAGTTGAAATTTTCGATCTAGTGTTTATGGGTGATTAGAATCATAATAAGTTGGACTATGAGATGACACTTGTATGTCTCTAATGGGAATTAAGGTAATCTGAAGTTAGGACAAGAATGTTGACTCAAATTCATTTACTACGAGTGTGATCTTATATTATGAGTTGTATTTGAGGATATCATGATAGGATTAGGTTTAAATGAGAACCTCCCCTCCCATGAAAACCATGAGAACCCTTCTAAGCCATTAAATTTAAATTTGAATGGCTGAGATTAACTTATTTTTTTTATTTTCTTTTTATTATTTTCTCTCTCCTCCCCTTCCCCCACCTATCAGAGCCGCCACCAAACCACCGCCTCCACACGCCACCTTGCTCCGACCACCCACGCGACACCACCAACCTGACCGCAGCTATCTCGCGACCCATGCCCCGCCACCCATTGCCGTCGCCATGGAGTGTGGCACCAACCACGAATATCCTTTGCGTTCTCTCTCTCTCCTCCCTTTCCACGCACACCACCATCAATTCACCTGCCGCACAACCCTCAAAACGGACTCCCTCGACCTACCCAAAGGTCCGCCGCCCACTTACGAACGCCGCCGCCCTCGCCATTGTTGCCGTTAAGGATGTTTCGGAAAATGAACCATCTTGGGCCACCCGTTTACTCTTTATTAACGTTCGGACCACGAGCGGAGCGAGTGTGGGGCCGAGCCGACGGCGAGGAGTCCACGTTGGACCGCCGGAGTGGACCATTGTTGCCGGAGAAGGAGAAAAACGAGGAGAGAGAAAGATGAGAAAAAAAAGAAATTGGAGGAGGAGGTGGTGGATTCGGCCGTGATGGGGTGGGGGGTTTGGGTCGCCGGATTGTTCCGGTCCCGTAGGTGGTGATTTGGTCCGGCGAGCGGTGGGGGTATGGTGGTTCGGGGTGGGGTCGGGTGGAGGAAGGGGGAGTGGGGAGGAGGAGGCGAGAGGGAAAATATATGTTGAGTTTTTTTTTTTTTTTTTTTTTTTTTTTTTTTTTTTTTTTTTATGTTTTGTTGGAGCCTATATTAAATGTGTTCTCATGGTTTTCATGGGAACAAGTGTTCTCATGGGAACTGGACCCTACTATGATATTATGGTGAATGGTTCAATCTGTATATAACAAAACTATTGATTGATTAACTCTTATGGAGTGCCTTAGCTTGTTCATATATGATTTAGTGCACAACTAGTTAGTATGGTATTTTGGGGAACTTAATAGTCAAGGGACGTTATGCGTATGTGAGGTGGAAACATTTTGATATCTACGGAGTAAAGTACAAAAAAAATAAAAGGGAATGGTTATGGCCAGGAGATAAAAAGCTGAGGGCCTATTCGGTATCACTGTCGTTTTCAGTTTTTGGTTTTTTTTGTATAAAAAATTTAGTTAAATAAGTTGCAAAGATAAATTTTAATTGTATGTTGCTATAATAGACATACTGAAAATGAAAATTGAAAACCACTTTTTCTGGTTTTCAAAAATGGGACTTTGGTTTAAAAAAAAAAAACTGAAAACTGAAAACAGAAACGTTACCAAACAGGCCCTAAGGTCTCCAGAACAACTTTTCAGGTTTCTCTGAACTATACAACGTTGGATTTCTAGTGGACTTTTGGGAAACATCTATTTTGGTATAAATTAATAATATTTTTCAAGTCACTTGATAAGCTCGATTATGGACGCATGGTATTAAGTGAGGGATCTTGAACCTACTATGGTATGCATTGACATGTAGCCAAGTGAAATGAAATCGGTATGGATTAATAACAATAATATCGATGAACAAGTGAGTACGAGATGGTGTAAAACTTCAAGAATGCACAATTCTAGTTATTAGTTAAAGTGTCGTAAAACAATTCGACAATGGTGGATTACCAATTATATATAGTTAGAGTGTACTTCTTTTATACACTAAACTAGTTTGCATGCTCGTGCTACGCCCGAACTTGTCTATTTATAATGTTTATACTAGGTGAAAAGCCCGTGCGTTGCACGGGTCAGTTTATCATAATCGTCTATTCTTATTTATTAATTAAAATAAATAAATAAATCATGACA
Organism: Spergularia azorica; assembly: GCA_038382645.1. Taxonomy (NCBI): domain Eukaryota; kingdom Viridiplantae; phylum Streptophyta; class Magnoliopsida; order Caryophyllales; family Caryophyllaceae; genus Spergularia; species Spergularia azorica. The sequence goes on along the minus strand of JBBYHQ010048515.1, from coordinate 2,092 downwards.
AAATAATTAAATGTTTGTTAGTGAAGATGTCTCTTAATCTTACTAAGGCCCCGTTTGATAGGACTGCATCTTTCTGAACTGATCTGATCTGAATGATTCTGATCTGATCTGATCTGAATGTGTTAAAATTTTGATTGAATTTCAACGAACTAGTATCAGTTATGGACCAAATACATTGATATAAATTTGAACATTTCTGATCTGATCTGATCTGATTTGAATGACTCTGATCTGATCTGAATAATTCTGAACTGATCTGAATACTACTGCAAATAAGTCCTATCAAACAGGGTCTAAATCACTTAGCAATATATCACAACTAAATCAAAATTATGTGTAAATGGATCTTATATCGAAGTACATTTCTACACGAACTTAATAATATGATATATGTATCGTAATATTTTGATATACGTAGCCCAAGTTATAACAGATTATTTTATGTTTCATGTTTATTACTTTAATACTTCAAGCAAGAGTTTTACAAATATTGAACTATCTGCATATTTTAATGTTTCATGTACATAAGTTTAATACTTTACATGAGAGTTTTGCAAATATTGGAATCTCTCTATGTATTTCTTGACTTCCCGACGCCCTGAATACGCCCCAAATTATTAGCCCGTGCTTTGCACGTGACACTTTTTCATATTCTTTTTTATTAAATAGTTAAATTAAAAATAAATAAATTATGATAATTGATTAAATGTTGGTCTGTTGAGATGTCTCCTAATCCTAGGAAATCATTTACGCGAGTATTACTTTATCTTTAAGTAACACTCTTTTTATTTTAAACATTTTTCAAAAGTATGTGTAAATTGAAGTTTTAAACTTGTCGACATATCCCAACCAAAGTCATACTTATCTTTTCAAAAGTATGTGTAAATGGATCTTATATCGACATACATTTCGACAAGCACTTAATGATACGTGTATCGTAATATTCTGATATAAGTAGCCCGAGTTACAACAGTTTATATCATGTTTTATTATGATAACTTTATTACATAAGAGTTTTACAAATATTAAACTCTCTGTGTGTATTTATTTAATATTTAATGTGGATTACTTTAATACTTTAGCTGAGAGTTTAGCAAATCTTGGATTCTCTCTGTGCATTTCTTGACCTCCCGATGCTCTCAATGCGCTCCAAATTATTCGCTTTTACATATATATATATATTAGATTCGTTTTATAAAATGTACGGTATGTTTTATCATTGTTCTAATATTATTATGAAGGGTATTATCATCAAGTTTTGTCACCCGTCATATTTTATTAAGATCTATTTCTACTCACTCATCATATTATGATATTTCCACTTTTACGTCACCCATTATACAGTTTTAATTCCACTATCTCGTCACATGTTACATTATTTCATTCTATTATCCCATCACATGTTATATCACATTATAATTAAATTTATTAACATAAATTAGCTAACCACCATAATATTATCTCTTAGATCTCATACTATAAACTAAATTACCATAATTATTATTTTTCATAAATTAGCTATTAATATACCCTATGATAATTTATTATCATATGTTAATTAATAATTGTATTTAATACTATTTTTATGTTCAATCCAATTAATGTGTGCCAAGTGTCATTCTGAGAAAGACTTGATTTCAGGTTTTAATATACAGTATTAGATTAGATTAGATAGATAATGTTCAATACGTGACATTTACTTTTAAAGTCTAATTATATGACAATGGTAATCAAATATTTTTGTGAAACAAGTATGAATGATATAAACAGAGCGTAACCGGGCCAACATGTGCAAGCTAGTTGTTTGAAAAAGTTAGAACTTAGATCTTCAGGTATCGATAAGAGAGTGTTGGTACGTGGTTAGAACTAAGTATCTGATTAATAACACTCTAAGAGCACTTATTTATATTCAAATTTGATCATCATCAGTCCAAATATAATTGCATCTTAGAACAACATTTAACATTTTGTTTTTTGCTAACATACCGTCTACTATGAACCTGAAACACTAGCCTTTCTTTTAAGTTTAGCTTTTCCAAACAATGATACCCTTCTGAAGATCTTCAATAATCTACCAGCATACTTTCTCTGT
>JBBYHQ010048410.1:0-56717 GCA_038382645.1 Spergularia azorica | reverse complement strand
GACACAAATCCAAATTCTCAAATTCATGAGTTCCCAAACATGGGATTTGTGTCAAATTTGGATTTGAGAATCAAATCATTGTTTCCAAACACTCTCTCAAAGAATTTAGTCTATTTCTTGACATTAATTCGTCAAATCAGCTAAATTTTCAACAAATTCGTATCTTCTCAAGTTCATTCAAATCACATTAGATCAGAAGTAATAGATAAAAAGGATACACCCCAATTCATCCAACTTTTAGCTCACACTTGTTGGTCGAAGCTAATCTCATTTATATTTCCATTGTCTCAATATACAATCTGTAAACAAAATTATTATACTACTTCCAATTGGTCATGAAAATGAAGTATCGGGATATAACCAATAAACCACGGTAAATTATTTCCGAAACCACGTGTATTTCTCGAGACAATCTACAAGACCGATTATTTTTGAAATCTACTCAATCTAAAAGTATTTACCGTCTTACCTTAATACCTTTACTACATAAGATTTAAGCGTAGATATAATCAAAAAATCTCGTTTAGGTAAGCGACGTCCGGGCGATCAGATCACCAACTAGATATCCGCGTGGATCCCATCCCATTGAGAAATCAGCACACACCGAAACTCACTCTGTCTGTCTCCACCACTATATCCCCGTTGTTTCCTTGATGCTTACGTTTCCTAAAAAATCCTACTCAAAAAAGTAAAACTCCGACGCATTGCTTTTAATAATTTTCATAACTGACGGTCCTTCTTCTTCTCCCCTTGTAATAATTTTCTCTCTCCTAAAAATAATAAAATAATCAAAATCAATCTTCTCATTCACGCTTCCCCCAAAAGGCAAAAACTCAATTGGCCGTCTCACCGTCACCGATCATCCTCTCTCTCTCTCTCTCTCCTCCTCAAAATTCCACCCATTGTTCTTCCATTGGAACCCCCTTTTATCTCGTCCTTCCTTCCAATTTCTTGGGTTCCAATTTTTCTAGGGTTTTTAATTTTCCACCCAATTTCACTCTCCCTCCAATTTTAAGGGCGCGCTTTTATTTCTTCCCCCAAAATAATTTTCTCAAAATTGTTCGATCGTTTTATTTTGTGTGTAATTCCGGAATTAGGGTTTTATTTTTTTTGGAAATTTTGTTCAATTTTTTTGATCAAAATTGAAAATTGAATTTGGAAAATCGAGTTTTGGGAATTGGGGGATTTAATTTCTTTGGAATTGTTTGATTGTTTGACGAGTACAATTGGGCAATTAGGGTTTTTAATTGTTACGAATTTTGATCAATTTTTTTGATTGAAATTGGAATTGAAAATTTGGGGGAATTTTAATAGATTTTTTTTTAATTGGGGTTTTGAAGAAAAAAAATAAAAAAAATAAGAGGATGGTGAGTGCAGAGGGATTGCAGTATGGTGTGACGAAGCCGATTTCCATGGCGGGTCCCACCGCTTTGGACGTTAAGAAGACGCGCCAACTAGAAGAGGTGTGTGTTTGATTTTTGATCGATTTTGTTGTTGCGTAAAAGTGTAATCTTTTTGTGATTTTTGATTGATGAAGTGTTTGATGATGTTGAATTGTGCAGTTTTTGGTACATTCCGGGTTGTATGAGAGCGAAGACGAGGCGGCAAAGCGGGAGGCGGTTTTAGCGCGGCTTAGGCAGGTATAGTATGGAAATTTTGGAAGAGGAGGTTGTTTTTAATGTTGCTTGGATTTTGTTTTTTTAATGAGGGATTTTGTTGTAGGTAAAAAGATTTGATTTTGTTGGGTTTTTGGATGTGAATTGTTAATGTTTACCCTTAATTTATTGCTCTTAGATTCATGGGAGTAATGGAGTAGTGTAGTTGTGAACGAATATCGAATGTCGAATCTTAGTGTTGTGTTAATGGTGATGGATTAATTGTGAGCCTAATTTGTTAAGTTGAGGATAGCTGATGGTGTTTTGTTGTCTGGTGTATGCATGATTTGATACTGATGCTGTTTACAGTAGATGTCGTAGTTGCTTGATTAGCTATGAAGGCAGAGGAGATATGTATAACGGTTGTGGATTTGATGAGTTGGTAATTGTTTGTATGTTGGCACCGAAAGTTGAGGTAGGAAATACATGTTAGGACTTTTAGGGCAGAGCTCGTGCTGTGAGGGTATAAGAGAAGTCTCAGCTGGCGTTTTGGCTTGGTTGATGGGCATTGCTTGGGTTTTAATATTGGTTACGAGCCTTTTTGGTGGTGGTGCGGGAATTGGAGGCAGGTTGGTCCTTGACTACTTGGCCTTTCTGCAGTGACAGAAGTAATTCGTAACAATTGGATGTGTGTCTGAGAGCTTCTTGTTGGGAGTATTAGACTTTTGAGTCTTCATTGGTGATTACTTTGCTTAGAGGAGCAGAATGCTTGATGAATGTAATTATGGGGGTTGTGAATGGCTTTAATTTGATCTTTGTAAATTATGGAACCTATTCCGTATGCTCTTTCAAGTCTCAACTTCGTTTCTTCGCAGAGAGCTTTTACCATTTGAGGGTGTTTTTTTTTTTAAATGGGTATCCTGGCTTGTTGGTCATAATAGCCTTGATCTTATAATGACCTTGTTTTCTTTGGAATACTTTTGTCTTTTTGCATAGTTGATATGTTTACTTTTGCTTTTCGCAGATTGTTAGGGATTGGGTCAAGCAGCTCACTCGTATAAGAGGGTATACAGATCAAATGGTTGATGATGCAAATGCGCTCATACTCACTTTTGGTTCTTGCCGTCTGGGTGTAAGTTTACTTCTTGTTGCTTTTGGACTTTTGTTAAGTTCAAATGCTCGTGTATGGACTGTAGTACTGGTGGTTCTCACTTGTTTCATTTGTTGTTAGTGAGTTTTATTATTGGACCATTGCTTTTGTTTTTAAAATCTCATGAATGACATTCCATCTACTTTTGTATGTTTTGTGTGGTTTGTTAAGCCAGTTTGTGGAAACCAGCAGAAATCTTTTGCTCTGTTTGCTTGAAATGATTGCATTTTGAAGAGTTATTTACGGAGGATATCTATTGTATTTGCTCTGTAGACATGGAGCTGTATTCCTACTAGTTCAATATGTATGCACACATGTTTCTTTTTGGTCAATAAGCACTTACACTTGTACTTTCAATACTGCAGGTAAGTGGTCCTGGAGCTGATATCGATGCTTTATGTGTTTGCCCATCGTATATCAATCGTGAGGTAGATGATGAATTACTTTCGGCATACTGCAACACCTCTTCTTGGTTTTGCTAGTTGATAAAGGTTTTGGTCCTTAGTGTTGTTGCATGCTTGTGCTTTCCAGGAGGATTTCTTCTATATATTATATGAATTGCTGGCACAAATCGAAGAAGTTACAGAGCTACAGCCTGTTCCAGACGCTCATGTCCCTGTCATGAAATTTAAGTTTGATGGAATCTGCATTGATCTTCTTTATGCCAGCGTCTCTGTTTTGGTTGTTCCTGATGTAAGTAGTTTGTATCTTGTTTCTTTACTTTGTTTTTCCTTGTCTGGTTTTCTTCTTCCAATCCATAGGCTACTCTTTAATGTCATTTTGAAGGAAGCAAAGAGGGTTTCATATTGTATTAAAAAACGTCTAGCTACTTTTTAGCCTTTGCAGGCTTGTCCAAGTAGTTTTTTTAATCGTTTTATCTGCAAGTGACTGGGAGCGTTATTGACTTTATCTTTTCTTTTAATATTTGGCATTTTTAGAACAATTGTTGACAGCCAAAAAATTAGTTTGCCTTCTCTTTTTGGGTGCACATGTGACATGTCACAATGCCTTGTTAATTTGTAGGACTTGGATATCTCCGATATGTCTGTGCTACATAATGTTGATGAAGCCACTGTACGGAGTCTGAATGGCTGTCGGGTTGCAGATCAAATTCTTAGGCTGGTGCCAAATGTTGAGGTACTTCACTGCTGCTAAATTTGTCTGGGCTCATCATACTTTCTGTTGTTACTTTTCCCCCCATTTTTTCTTTGAGGTGCTGCTCTAGCATCCATTCAAGTTTTAAAAGAGTTCTTATACGAGTACTGATATTCCATGTTTGCTTATAGGCTCTTTGATGCGTTTCACTAACTTTGTAAACCATTGCTGTCTTTTAGCATTTCCGGACTGCTCTTAGGTGCATTAAGTATTGGGCTAAAAAACGAGGTGTTTACTCAAATGTGAGTATCTGCGTTCTTTGTCCTATTATCTTATTGGAAAGATGCCGAATCTTAGATTCTGAATTTGAGTATTCTTGTCCCTGGTGTGCTTAGGTTACTGGATTTCTTGGTGGTGTGAACTGGGCAATTCTTGTTGCTCGAGTGTGCCAGCTTTACCCTAATGCGGGACCTAGCATGCTAGTTTCGCGATTTTTCAGAGTTTACACCCAGTGGCGTTGGCCAAACCCTGTGATGCTTTGTAAGATTGAAGAAGATGAGCTTGGGTTTCCCATTTGGGATCCCCGCAGGAATCCTCGGGACCGTACACATCATATGCCAATCATAACTCCTGCGTATCCTTGCATGAATTCTAGCTACAATGTCTCACCAAGCACACTCAGAGTAATGATGGAACAATTTGAATATGGTAACAAGATTTGTCAGGTAAGGCAGGCGGTAGCGGTTTGTCTGCTTCTTATCGGTTGAGCTGCTATTGATGTGATTGTCTCTCTTTTGTTGAATGTGTCAGGATATCGAGCTTAACAAAGTACAGTGGAGTGGCCTGTTTGAGCCATATATGTTTTTTGAGAGCTATAAAAACTATCTTCAGGTTGACATTATTGCAGCTGATGTTGATGACTTGCGTGCTTGGCGAGGCTGGGTAGAGTCCCGGCTTCGACAGTTGACCTTGATGGTAATGTTTTAATATAAAATTTTTTTATCATGCAGTTATGTGTAGTGATTTAAATTCAGTTGCAAACTACTGATATCTTATATCTGGTTACAATATTTTTAAATTGACTATATTGCAGATAGAACGTGATACTCTTGGGAAACTCCAGTGCCATCCCTATCCACATTATATTGTTGATCCATCTAAGCAGTGTGCTCATTGCGTATTTTTTATGGGCTTGCAAAGGAAGCAAGGGGAGGTTGCTCAGGAGGGTCAGCAGTTTGATATACGTGCAACAGTTGATGAGTTTAGGGATTCCATAAATATGTACACATACTGGAAACCTGGAATGGATATTTACGTGTCGCATGTTCGTAGGAAGCAGCTTCCATCTTTTGTATTTCCGGAGGGTTCTAAACGCCGACCATCGAGGGCGACTGTTGATTCGACTGGTCCTGAAGATGGTGTTAGTGACCAAAGGCTCATGAAGAGAAAATCTCCTAATGATGATCTGGCACAACCCGTTGGGAAACGACAGTTTCTTACCTCAGAAAGAGAGGCTTCTATTTCTCCTGAGTCGCTGCATAGTAGCTCTTCTTCTCCGATACCAGAGAGTGCGGGATCTATCGAGTGTGATGTTACGCCAGTGGCCAAGAGGGGATCATCAACAGAGATGGGATCAGGAGGTGAATCATCAGAGGGTAGTGTCGTCTTAGGCAATGATCATGGAGCTTTGAGTTCTGCGACCCCATTCATCGAGGCATCAGTTGCTGAAAATTCTTTTATTCTCTCTGCCTCAACTTCGAGTACTGGTTCTGGCGTGACAAGTGAGGATGTTGCTGGGGATCTTAGTCCTGGATCGGATGCTGGAAGCCATGGCAATTCAGAATCAAGTATAAATCAGGTGCTAAAACAGAGTGATCCATTCAAGACAGTTTCGGTGTTGCATATGGAGGACAGTTGTACCATGGAGCATGTGTCGGGGAGAAATGGATTCATTGAAGCTCGAGAGGTATTTGCTGTCTCTGTTTCTTTTCTTGTTTTGTGTTTTGATTGATCCCTGCTTCCCTGTCCTTGCGCCTCAGTCATTCACTCTTCTGCCTTTTTCTTATTCTTTCCTTCTAGCTCTGGTCTTTTAGACCGAAAGCCATTGGGTGGGCGGGAAGGTTGGATCGTTGAATGATACACTTTTGTACTCCCCATTTTTCTAATGCTGCTGTACTGCATCTAGACTGTTATGTGCCTGACCACTTATCCCTTTATGCTTCGTAGCCATTAGGAGTCACTGGTGTAGCGTAGAAGCCAAGTGCAGCTGGCCCAGGTAGTGCAGGACCCATGACAAGGCAAGCAACTTGTAGACTTAGATCCTTCTTTTCGCCAATCTGTTTTCATTGCCAAGTTCACTTTTATATTGCTTTTGTTTGTTTGTCTTTGTCATCAAATTTGCAGGAATATCTAGTAACAACTTCAAGAAGGTTGCCAGGATAATATGAAGAGCGGAAGTGGTAACCTGCATGTTGGACTGTGCTGGACCAACTGAAGGAGGGGGAGAGAGCCAGTGTTCCTGGTAAGTGTTACACAACTGGCTTTCTATCCTCTCTGTATTACAGGTTTGCTTGTGCCTTCTATAATTGGTGACCAAGTACCCAACTGGTGAGGGCTGGAGGCTATCTGAAGTCATTCTGTACTTCTAGCCTACACGTCATTGTACAGTTAGTTCTAGGAGAGTTGGGTTACGCACCAAATGGCACTTGCTGGGCTTTAAAAGATATTACAAAAGAAAAAAAGAAAAGAAAAGAAATTAAAAATTCTTAAAGAAAAGACAAAAAAAGAAAAAATCTAAAGGAAAAAGAAAAAAAAAAGATTTCAGAACAGATAATGGGACTGAATAGCATCAGATATTTTCTGGTGTTGTGGCCTTTGGGCGGGTGGAGAATGGAGCAAATGCTGCATTGTGGGATTCTGGTTTGGTCTTCCCCTTCCAACTGAGCAGACTGGCGCCCCTGCTCCAATCTGATCACATTTGGGATTCTAGCTGCATTGTCTTGGAAGTGTGATGCAAGTCTACGGGGCCTGCTTTGCTTGCGCTGGACTATTTTGCTGGATATGAGCCTCTGGGGTGTTTTAACCGTTTTCTGGGTAGATTGATAGGCAAGGCTTTTCTCTTCTCTGTTTTGTACTCCCCTCCCCTTTCTGGTTTTTGCCAATGGGTGGTAGTTGGGTGTTGAGCAAAGATGATTCTCATGCTCATAGACCTCTTGTAACATAAATCTCATCATTTATGAAATATAACCTTGTCTCTAATTCGATTTTTACCATTCTCATTGCCATTTACTTTCGTTTTTTACGTTCTTGCATTTTACTTGTACATGGTGCATCTAAAATGCTGTAAATTGGCTTCCTGGTTTCGGCTATTACCGCAATGTCTGAGCACATGCTTGGTTTGTTTACTCAATTTAGTCAATGAGCACATGCCTGGTTCGTTTCGGACGGTAGGCTTAGCACATACTTGTTGGCGACGCATTCATGTGATTGTGATTTTTTGGTCACATGCACGTACATAAATGTCATGAATTGACGGTACCATGTGTAATATGCCCCAACGAAGCATTCACAATTCCGCACCATCCACCATCGTTGAATTCGAATTGAGATAATTGTAATGGGAATCTTTGCATCCTTCCAAGTTTACTAATAACACGCTAACCTCCAAACCGAGTTTTAATCGTCTTCTTGCATCTCCTGCTTCTTTGGTATTTTGATAGACACAATGTCGAAACTAATTTAATGTAATATCAGTATGTGAGGCGAGCAAACAACAAAACGATTAAGTTCTATGTAAGCGAATGTTGGTGTCACTTTCTATTGACATAAAGTTGACAACAATGTCATTACCCAACTTTACCATTAACACACGAATGACAGAGTTTAACTTGCATTATTTCATTGTCTTTTAAGCAAAAACATTAGACCAAACAAACAAATTATTATGGTAAGATATAAATATTTACATATATTCTTCATCGTCTTCTCTCTCCAATCACTGTCAACTTTTGTATGTAAGAATATAATGAGTATCATAGTCTGCATCACCACGTCATGATTCTATAGTAATCTTCACTCTTCCCCAAAATTGTGGGTGTCACTCATCCTTCACATCACATCTCCTTGAAATCATAAATAAATAAATTAACTCTACTGGGTTCTCTTCAATTTCACGCTTCATTTCCATATACCAACAAAGAAAAAGATCACATCTTTGAAGAAAGATGGGTAAGGTGGCGGTGGTTGCGACGGTGGTGGGTGTGGCGGCGGCGTGTGCGGCGGGGGCTGTGATCGTGAACCGGCGGGTGAAGAGTGGGGCCAAGTGGGATCGGACGGTGGAGATTCTGAGGGAGTTGGAGGAGAAATGTGGGACCCCCATTGGGAAGTTGAAGCAGGTGGCTGATGCAATGGTGGTTGAGATGAATGCTGGCCTTGCTTCTGATAATGCTAGCCGTGTTAAGATGCTTATTAGCTTTGTTGATAATCTCCCTACTGGGTAATTTCTCCATTGCTTTTTCAATCTTGTCTTGATTCTATTTTTGTTGTTTTTTCATGGAGTTGTGTGAAGTTTAAGTTGTTTGATGAAATGATGCATTTTTGATTGAATTATTTGTTTTTGGGTGGGAATTGGACAATTAAGTGATTATGACTTTTTCTAAAAATTGTTATTAGGTGAATACTAATTTATATCTTGATCTTTTGATGTTATTCTTTAGCTGAGTGAAGTTTTGAGCTCATTGGTGAGGTGATAATAAGAATGAAGGTTGGCTTAGTGATTAGGTAATCAACATGGTTGGGGATTGTCCCGGGTTTGAATCCTCCACCCCGGCAGCATTAGCTGACCCTGTGTACCAAAAGAATGAAGTTATAATTTTGATTAAATTACTAGTTTTTGGGTGGAAATTGGAATTTAGGTGATCATATTTTTTTAACAAAGTGGAAATTTAGGTGTTCTGTTTTTGTTTATTTGGTGGAGGTTGAGTATTTTGTGAATTGTTTAGTTAGTTGGTAGAACTTGGTGATTGATTTCAAAATTATTGTATGTGTGGTGATTGGAGATTTGAGTAATGTCTAAATTGCTTAGTGGAAAGCTCAATTCGGAGCGAATTTATAAGTTATCAGGGTGGAATTAAGAGTGAGCTTTTGATTATTCAGTGAAGATCAGAATTTTGGATGAAATTGGCTTGTTTGGAGGGAGTTGGATATATTCGAGAATTTCAAGTTTTTGGTATAAATTGGAAGTATGAGTTAAACCTAAGTCCTTTGGTTGAAGTCGAAATTTTGAGGAGAGTTTTTGTTCAAGTAAACTGAAATTTCGGGTGAATTTCAAGTTATTTGATGAAAGACCGACACAGATGAGACTGTAATGTAAGAAATTTGGTACTCATCCTGGTGCATTACTGCCTTTAAGGCTCCCCTCACAAATTACGGGAAGTGAGAATTGCATAGTGCATGTGTTCGTGGTGAAAACTGTAGCATGGCTTTCTGAGAATGGTTCCTCAAAGCGTTTATTTAATTCTGTTTGTGCTCTTCGATTATTGGGTGAATTTGATGGTTGGAGTGCACTGTGGAATTGTTAGAATGACAATTCTAATACATTCTTTACCAATTGTGAAATAAGCCATAGTTTTTGGTTGTAACTATCTCTTTGTACTGTTGAATTCCTTGGTTTCATACAGTGTGTCTAGGATTAAGAATGTGCAAACAGGTACAGCAACTTGTGTGATTTTATGATTTATGAACAAAGATTAATGATTTTTTAACCTAAAGTTACCGGGTTTTAACTGCTGGAAACCGAAACTTGATTGGTCTGGTATCTATTATGAAAGCTTTTGCTTTCAGTCATTGACTCGTATGCCGCAGGATTGATTCATTCCTCCATGAGCTACTAAGAATGTTTTTATAGGGTGGTTCTCCTAAAGTTGCTTTCTTTGGATGATTAGGGATGAGGATGGTTTGTTTTATGCATTGGACCTTGGTGGGACGAACTTCCGAGTTCTTCGAGTGCAATTGGGTGGCACGGATGCGGGTATTAAACGTCAAGAATTTGCTGAAGCATCAATTCCTCCAGAACTGATGGTTGGGATGTCAGAAGTGAGTGCTTTTGTATGATAGTATCAGTTACTGTTAATTGGCTGAGGTATTTTTTTTTTGGTACAAAGGAGCAGCTAATGCTGCGGGGGTGGGGGTATGAAGATTTGAACCCAGGACATCTCCCGGGCAGGTTGTGGCTGAGGTATTTTTGGTTGTAACTTTTTGTATTTCTTAAAAATCCAGGAACTTTTCGGATATATTGCAGCAGAACTTGCAAAGTTCGTGGCCCAAGAAGGTCAGGAGTTTCAACTATCTTCAGGTAGAGAAAGGGAATTGGGTTTCACCTTTTCGTTCCCTGTAATGCAAACGTCCATCGACTCTGGAACTCTAATCAAATGGACAAAAGGCTTTTCCGTAGAGGATTCAGTAAGTTTTCTAAGTCGAGCGAATTTCTAAATCCTTATATTTTTTGGCCATATATCAACTTTGCAAAGAAATAGCTACGCATGTTTTAATTCCTTCCTCCGCCTCTGCACAGTTAAACGCTTTAATGTCAGTTGTACATTGCGCATGTAGACCAGTCTGTAGTTAAGAACTTCTAAATATAATAAGTAAAGAGGCATTTTACCTGGTGGTCTTATTGGTTAGAGGCAAGATTTGTGTACGTATGAGAATTGTATTTGCTGAACAACCGTGTTTGCTGTAGGCTGATTGTAGCTATTAGTGGGATACTTGGTGTATCAGGTAACTGAAAGTGGAAATCACTCTTATCTGTGGCACAAGGTTCCAAATTCTTTTTGGGTTGGAAAGTGGCCACAAGTTGTATGAAATAGGGGTTAAAGTCTTTGTTTTATTGATACAGAATACAGAATCACAGATGGTCCATTATACATGAGGGCTACCATTTCATTTACTACTGTAATTGTCTTCTTTACAATATGAATTTTCTTTTCGAAATATAACACTGGTGAACATGTGGTCAGACAACCATGTCAGCCACCATTCTATTTGTTAATGCAATTTTGGGCTGTCAAAACTTGAAGGAGTTAAACGTGAACTTGTCATTGGTTTTGTCTGCTTCTTCTAAGTTCTAATGTTACTGTTTTCTGGACTGTGTGATATTGATTGCGTGTGACCTCTGAAAATGATTGTGGAAACAACTATTAAATGGCGAGTCAAGAGAAGAAGTTAAGTTGGATACATAGTTTCCTTCAAATGCCCAATTTTCTGTCTAAGTTCTTTATGTGAAGCACCTTTAGGCTTTTGATTGGAGTCAGCGTAGTAGCCAAGCTAATGGAAGAAAAGATTTGATAAAACTTCAATGGAGCTTTTGAAACAGTTTGCATGTTACTAGTTGTCTACTTCAGAGAATTTGGGCAAACTTCCCGGCTTATTTTAATGAAGTGTATTTGTTTTAGGTTTTGCTAGGATTTAATGTAGCAGAGACATATATATGTTTTGACAAGAGCACTTGTCTTGTTTTCTGTGCATCATTTATTTTTGCCGGCTAGACAGTGTGAGTATGTAGTCTTTCTGTGAAGTTTTTCCTGTTGGCCTATGTGTGAGGGGCCTTCTTACAGGTAGCGAACTAGCTACTTAATAAATTAAACTGCTTTCTCAAGTCATTCTCGTGGAAATATTTGAACAAAATCTTGTAGCTTGGGATGGGAGACTTAGTTTCAATGTTAAAGCAGCAGTTAATAATACTGCACTTCTTGAATTTAATGTGTTTTTCCTCGCTTATTATTCAAACCTCTCTGAATATTCTCTCGGCTGACTTGTTCCTTTTGCTGAAGAATAGGTCGGTCAGGATGTAGTGGAACAGCTCACAAAAGCATTGAGGAAACAAGGTGTTGAGATGCACATCACAGCTTTGGTACATGATATCTTCTTGCTTCTATTAACTATCAATTAATGTAGTACTACTTTTGATTGCAACTTCATATTCTAGGTTGCTGATGCTCTTTCTTGTATTTAGGTGAATGACACAGTTGGTACGTTAGCTGGAGGCAGATTCTCAAACAAAGATGTCATTGCTGCAGTAATACTGGGAACAGGAACAAATGCAGCATACGTTGAACGTGCACAAGCAATACCTAAATGGCGAGGTCCCTCACCGAGATCAGGAGAAATGGTAACATACGTTCTCATTCTCTACTTTATATCAGATTTGATGGTAGAACCAACTTTTAAAAGTTTAACCATGTTACATGTTACAATGTAGGTTATCAACATGGAGTGGGGTAACTTTCAGACATCACATCTCCCTTTGACAGAATATGACAATGCGTTAGATCTTGACAGTTTGAACCCCGGTGAGCAGGTTGTTCCCTTGTTTTGTGTGTAGACTCTGAATTCTTTGTGACTCAGTGCCTGAACGCCTCTGCTTATGCAAAAATTAGGGCTTTCCATCTTATACTTGTGCTTTGTTGCTGATAGACTTATGAAAAGATGATGTCTGGAATGTACTTGGGAGAAATTGTACGTAGAGTTCTGTGTCGAATGGCTGAAGAAGCTTCTTTTTTTGGTGATATTATTCCACCAAAGCTGCTGACTCCTTTCATCTTGAGGTATGTAATTATAGTATTGCTGATATTTTGGCCATGTTATGACTACACTATTGATTGGAAACTGAGCTAGCAAGTTATACCTGCAGGCTGCAGATCCCAGATTAATGACTAAATAACGAATTTCTGCCCAGTTGTGGTCACCAATATATTAGGTTGCAATTAGTTTGACCGAGTATAAATTGGATAGTGTCTGGATGTTTTAGATAGAATGGATTATATTGAATGCGAAGGATGCTGGAACTTTGTAACCTGACTGAGCTATGCTTTCTGCAGTACACCAGTCATGTCAGCTATGCATCACGATTCATCTCCGGATCTCAGAGTTATAGGGTCCAAGATAAAGGAAGTTTTAGAGGTACATTTCTCATATTTCTGCCATGAATTAATGCTAGAAGGACATCGAGCTGTTTCGTTATGATAATCCATTGTAAATGCAAAGTGCATTATAGACCTTGTGCCTTTGTGACCTCTTCTCAGTTTTTTTTTCTTTTTCCTGGGGGTATCTTTGTAGTTAGAAGTGTGGACCATGCTTTCTGTCCTGTTAAAATTAAGATTTAAGTATTATTATGACTTAAGCAACCTTTGAACTTGGCATCAGCTGTTACTCATGAAGATGATGCAGAAATTATCGCAACGATATGTTCTTTTTGGTGGCAATCTGATTGACTGACGAACTGAGTGCTGCTTACAAGTGGACTAGTACCACAAAAATGATTTAAGTGGATGGCATTGAGGATACTGTTCTTTAAATGTCATCGTAACATCCTCTCTGGAAGATCTTGTAGTTTTTTACAGTTCAAGCTTTGGAGAAATGGGGCTATCAGCTGACAGCCACATTTCATTCTGAGTTTCATGCAAATGCTTAGTGAAGGGGTTGTTTGTCTATCATTTCTGCATATGCATGCGGCTAAAACTTCTGTTTTGTGCTCCGGTATTTTTTTGCACTTCTTGAATCTCAATGACTGCTTATTTATCTTCAGATACCAGACCTCTCCCTAAAGAAAAGGAAAGTCATACATGAGCTCTGCAGCATAGTTGCAACACGTGGAGCTCGTCTTGCTGCAGCAGGTATTTTAGGGATTCTGAAGAAAGCGGGAAGAGACACATTGGCAAGTTGCGAGAACCAAAAGACTGTCATAGCCATGGATGGTGGTTTATACGAGCATTACACTGAATTCCGGGAGTGCTTAGAAGACACTCTGAAAGAACTGGTCGGGGATCAAGTCTGGGAAAAGATCAGCATCGAGCACGCCAACGATGGTTCTGGAATAGGAGCTGCTCTTCTAGCTGCTTCCCACTCCCGCTTCCTTGAGGTCAAGGAAAATTCAGAAGATAGATGAGTTATTACAACTTTCTTATCAAAGTAGTAGTTCTTACCACCAGTTACTATGTAAGCTCATTGATGATTTTTTGCTCCCATTACATTTTGTCCTCTTGCTATGTATAAGCACCTATGCTTATAACTCTCACCTTCAGCAGACAACTTCTGGTGAATGATGATCCATTGTTTTTCTTAGATATCAATAAATATGGGGGTTCTGAAGTTGTCTTAATCTTGTGGCCGATTTTATTTTTCGTTTGTGTGTTTGTGTAATTGTGTGTGTGCGCGTGCTGGGGTGAATGAAACCTGCTTTATCCAGGATACAGGTCGGGTGAAGATGTGAGATTGCATTAGGAAGCGTAACAACTGCTGTCTTCCTTGACACGCTTGTTATATGTAGGGTACATCAATGGGAACTGTTGAGCAAGGTAGGGTTGAGGATTCGTTTTCAAACGTTTGTTTGGGGAGAATGAATTCGGGACAATGCTGTAGGTCTAATGTTTAGACAATGAAAATGTCGAACTTTTACATGAAAATTTGAAGGCCGCAAGTGACAAGCTTATGCAGCCAATGCATCAGTTAACTTTTGTTAATAATATTAGTTCAGTACAATAATTGTCAGACGGCGGCAGGAAGAATAAACAAAGACCTACTAACAAATGGTGAGGAATTTTTTTTGTTTTTGAGTTGATAAAGACTTGGAGGTTGACTAATGACTAATGTTAGTCAGGGGTACAATACTTGGCTTAAAGATGGGGTCTTTGGTGGTTTGACTTGAAATCCTGAATCCTTTTCGTTATCGTAGTCTGGTGGTTCTGTTGGTGGCCTGTGCAGCGTCCATGGCTCTGATTGTGAATCGTCAGGTGAATGATGGGACCAACTGGAGTCTGACAATGGAAATTTTGAGGGATTTGGAGGAGAAATGCAGGACTCCGGTCGAAAAATTGAAACAGGTGGCAGATGATCTGGTTGAGCAGATGAATGCTGGCCTTGCTTCTGACAATTGCAGCTTTGTCAAGATGCTCATCAGCTATGTGAACAGTCTCCCAACTGGGTAATTTTTTGGCTTCCTTTCTATTCAATTTCTATGGAGGTTTTGTTTGTTCTTCGCATTTAAAGTATTTGTAGATGGATACTCTAATGAATGTTTTGAGTTTGTGCTAAGTGTTCGAGGGTTATGAAATTCGGGTTTTAACTTGGAACATTCGAGTTTGATTCAGAATAAAGATGTAAATGTAAATTCTTCCCCTAAGATCATGGGTTGCAAGATTTTGAATTGATCACTTCTATACAGTGATTTACAATTTGGTGGCACTGTTGCACTTTTTACTTGTAGCAGTTGGATGGATTTTTCTGGGTTTGTTTCTCTTATTTTCTAGAGCTCCTTTTGTAACCAGGAACGAGGTAGGTATGTTCTATGCGTTGGATCTTGGTGGAACAAACTTCCGTATTATTCGAGCTCAGTTGGGTGGACAGAATGGTGGCATCAAGCATCAGGAAACTGTGAAAGTCGTAATCCCTCCGCAACTAATGATTGGGACATCAAACGTGAGTGATCTATCTCTAGCTGGTGTATAGTAGCAGGCCAATGTTGACCTGCTGAGTTAAGTTTTACTCACAGGTTGCTTTGTGGCAGGAACTCTTTGATTATATCGCGTCTGAACTTGCAAAATTTGTTGCTAAAGAAGATCAAGATTTACAGCCTTGTTCAGGTAGAAGGGAGCTGGGTTTCACCTTTTCCTTTCCTGTGATGCAGACATCCATTGACTCAGGGTCTCTAATTAAGTGGACAAAAGGGTTTTCTGTAAGTGATATGGTATGTTTTTCTACCTTGAATTATCATGCTAAAATAATGGTTGCTATAGGTAGTTTGCGTTCCTTGCCTCTCCTCTCTCCCCAATTTTCGGAGAAGCAATGTCACTTGCCACGAAAATCTACTGTTGGAGACGCGCAAATTGTAATAAGAACAGACTATCCTGGTTTTTGCTCAGCTTGAGTTCTCAGCAAAATCAGTTGGTGTACAAGTTATCATTATTATTATATCTCCTGCTGACTTCTGTCCGAAAATCTGTAGGTCGGAAAGGATGTAGTTGAAGAACTGAGGAAGGCATTAGAGAAACAAGGTGTTAATATGCATGTCAGAGCTTTGGTAAGCTTGAATCTGATTGTTGCTGACTTGCTGCTTAGACATCCATTTAAGTGTGGTGACTGCTGCAATTGGTTTTCGAACTCTCCACACGTTATCTTCAGTTCTTCACTATTATGTGCTTCTAATTTGTCAATTCCGCATGCTGATGCACTTTCTACACATTAGGTGAATGACACAATCGGTACATTAGATGGAGGTAGATTCTCAAACAAGGATGTCATTGCTGCGGTTATACTGGGTACAGGAACAAATGCAGCTTATGTAGAACAGTCGGATGAAATACATAAATGGCATGGTCAATCTCCGAGTTCAGGAGAGATGGTAACATGAATTCCCTTCAGCATTAAGTGATGAACACATATTAGGCTTTTGACTTAGATGTGAAATTTCTTAGGTTATTAACACTGAATGGGGAAACTTTCAGTCATCACATTTTCCATTAACAGAATATGATGAGGCTGTGGATCGTGACAGTCTGAACTACGGTGAGCAGGTGGTTGCATACCATTTCTCATTTGTAACTTTAGCATACGTCCTTAGAAATGATTAACATAGTGGTTCCAGCATTCCAGCCTTCTCATATCTCCAAATTGATTCTGACAGATTTACGAGAAGATGCTATCAGGAATGTATTTGACTGATATCGTATCTAGAGTTCTGTGTCGATTGGCTGAAGAGGCTTCCTTCTTTGGCGATACTGGCACCTTGGAACTACGGAAACCATCCTTTTGGAGAAGGTATTTGCTACATGTGTTGCCCTGTCTTCAATTTTAAACATGTGTTCTGCTCACAATTGAGTGTAACTTGACAGTAAGTCAGTACATGATGAACTGTCAAAGTCTTACATATCCATAATCTTTTTGGAGATTTTTCCTCCTGTACCTGGTGTGGGATGATTCATCACAATCAGTATTCAGTAGTAGAAGTTAACTTCTGCATCCGCGTGACAATTGACTAGTTTAGAACTCAGGACTTATGTGAGATATTGATCTGACACATGCTTCTACACTGATTTAATTTTTTGGTAGAGAGATAAAATTGAATGCAATGGAGAAGGATATCAGGATACTTCAGAAATTTTGGAAACTAACTGTGAGGTCTGTGACTTTGTTGCAGGACACTTGACATGCTGTTCATACATAATGATTCATCTCCTGATCTCAGAGCTGTAGGAGCCAAAATGAGGGATCTTTTCCCGGTATGCACTCTGCGTTGATCATTTGATCTTTCCTGTATTTGTGTATAGCTTTTAACATATGGGTAAGGTTGCGTACATTCAGACAGCTCTAACTTTGCTATAGGCGGACATCATTCGAATGCCTGCTTCAACCATTACATTACATTTCATTATCCTCACTCCTTGCATTTTCATTTTCCGGTGACTGCTGCTGCCTGTCTCAAGACGACAGAGCTCTCTCTCGAGAAAAGAAAGATCATACTCGAGATCTGCAACATTGTTATCACACGTGGAGCACGCCTTGCAGCTGCAGGCATCTTGGGGATTCTGAAAAAAGTGGGAAGAGACACATTGCCAATCACTGAAAACCAAAAGACTGTCATAGCCATGAATGGTGGTGTTTTCGAGTATTACACTAAATTCCGGGAGTGCTTGATGAACACGTTGAAGGAACTTGTTGGGGAACAAGTCTGGGAGCATATTAGTATCGAGCATGTAAAGGATGGCTCCGGAATTGGAGCTGCATTGATCGCTGCTTCTCATTCACGACTCCTACCTTAGATCAAATGCTCTACAGGACGTGACAAGGCACATCAGTTGTTTCAACCATATTTGCTAAGAACGGGGTAAAGTTACGTACATCTCGACTTACACAAACCTTGCCAGGGAACAGGAACAGTTGACATGAACGAAACAGACTGATTTGTGATTTTCCTTTACTGTTAAAATTTCCATAATAACGAGAAAAGCATGTTCTTTGACTGTGTAAGTCATTCACTATAAAGAAAATGATATAAATTCATGTGAATAAAATGGGAAGGGTGTGGAGTTTGGTCAAAATTCGGCATTCTAATTTGTAGGACTCATGTAATCTATGCCAATATATGCTAATGATGAATGATGATGCATGTCAACATGTGCATGACTATGATGACTTGACCAAAGCCTTAATTTGACTCTTCATGAGCTTAGGTCATGGCTACCTTTCCAACTCTACATACTCCAAATTGGTCGTCACAATAAAAGAAATTCGATAAATAAACGTGTTTCATGTCCTAATCATGAATATCATATCTAAATGACTTTTACTAGTTAAACTAACTGCTTTCTACATACTATTGTATAGACTATGTGACAATCACGGACAACCGATACAAGTTGCTTCATAGGAGCATCTAGCAAATTCAAATCGACCTCTTCTCCGATTTTGACTTTTTTAAAGAGACAAGTTGCTCAGAAAATCCTGATTATCAAAATTCAACTTATGCGAAACAACATCTACCTACATCGACCCATTCCGCTTACATACATATCTAGCTGAAATCAACTTGATCTACAATTTGCATCCAAAACAGTAGTCTCTACAATAACATCTACACTGAAAAAAATTGAACAAAAAAATTAATTTTTTTTTTTACAGGATAAAAGGACCACATACAGAGTATAGAGCCATAAATCCATAATACAAGCAGAATTATTCAGCTTAGCAAAATGCAATAAAATTGAACAGCAAAAATAATAAAAACTTCTTCTTGAAGCCGCCAATTTCATCGCCATTTGTTTTCATCTGAAACACAATCCAAACATCATCATCATCATCATATTCAATTTTAATTCTTACATAGAAAAGAGCACAAATTTACGTCAACCCATATCTACCCCATTACTACTATATATAATCATATAAATTCCCAAACAACATACCAATTTTATAACATTTTATATAGTTTTACCTACATCTTTATTATATAAACCCCATCAAGATTTTAGCAAGTCTGCAAAGTAAATTCATCGATTTTTGCGAAATGGGTGAGTGTCAGAATGTCGAGAAGAAGGAGAATTTGGACGATTTGATGAAGAAAGTTGAACAAGATTTCAAGGTTTCTGGTGACTTGTTGATGAAGATTGCTGATGATATTGAGTTGACGATGTGCAAAGGTTTACAAGATGAAGAAAACAATCCGATTAAGATGCTTGTTTCTTATGTTGATTCTTTGCCTACTGGGTAACTTCTTTATTACGCTTTTGATTTCTGCAATTTCCTTACTTAATTTTGTTTATTGGGTGAATTTATGATCTGGGTATTGTGTGAATTGTGTTAAAGTTCAGTTCTTGGTTGATCATTGGGTAATTATCATGGAGTAGTAATTGTTTTGGTCTAAGGGTAGTCACGGGTGCTGACGAGTTTCGAATCTTGGTTATTACGTGTTGGTGTGATCTTAGATAGACTGTTTTGACATTTCTATGTAGATTGTGTAGAAAAGTTGTTGCATTTCTAGTGAAAAGGTCTTGAAAGTAGCTTTTCGGTATGAGCTAAGGTTGCGTACGTTTGACTTCGTTTAGAGTTGAATTTGGTAGCGATATTGTTGTTGATATACAAGTTTTAACTAGTGTATTTTGGAAGTTGGTGAATTTTTCAACGTGTCATATTGTTTGTGTGATGGAGTTTGGTGAGGGAGTACTCAAATTGATGATTACAGACTTGTAATTAGATTAGAATAAATCTAAAAATAGAGGAAAGAGTCCCTTAACACTATTAATTTAGGACAAACATGCTGATGCAGCAAATGTGGACCTGAAGTTAGCATATGTGTGACCAAATCTCTGCGGGTTACTTGGTAATTGATCGCTAATCAGCCTGTCGATAGTGACCTTATTATGATGGTGTTTCCGTGTTGAGCACTAGCTGAAATTGGTTATGTTTGAAGTTTTCTTGGTTGAAATGAAGTGGTGAAGCTGTATCTATATCCAAGTGTTCGATAGAAAACACGGGTATTTTAGGGGAAATGGAGAGTCTAACGTAGATAACAAGAACTTCTATTATGTAGGAAGATGTTCGTCCATTGTAGGACTTGGTATGATTAGAACAGTCGAACACATCTGTCGCTTGAAAGTTGTTTCTTCAAGGAAAAGCATTGTATTTGACCTATATAATCAGGTAGAGAAATTAGGTTGCCTTTGAACATTGTTTTGAATGTGTTATTGGACATGTTCTATATACTCTTATGATAAAGTTGTCTTTCGGCCTATATTGCTTATGTGTAAGACTGCATAATACTGAAGAACTGTGTACTATAGAAAGGAGTTGGACAAATGAGCTGGATAATATTAAATTAGAGGGACTAAAGTGAGACCAGAGAGTACAAAGAGGCATCCAATGAACCTAACACCATTCTTACTGTAGACATGAGCCTATGTATGAGTGGCATAAATGTTAAAAGTGATTTGCATTGGCTACCCTGAAGTGCTTAGAATTGGATCTCGGAAATTTGGTTTCATCATTTATCATATGATGGGATTTTATAGTTTTAATTGGTTTTTTGAGACTCAGATTTTTAGAAATGATAAAGAAGAAAGGATTATATTGGGTGGTGATTTTGTGATTCAGGAATGAAGAGGGGCAGTTTTATGCACTGGACCTGGGTGGGACAAACCTTCGTGTAATGCAGGTTAAGCTGCAAGGAAATAAGGTAATCGACATAAAATCTGAGTCTTACATGGTGCCTCCAAAGCTCAAGGTTGGGAAATCTCATGTGAGTACCTGGCTCTCCTCCTTGATGGAAAGAAAATGTTGGATGTTATGAATAATTTGAGCTCTTCAAGTCAAAGACATTTGACATCTAGTTTTTTTTTTTTTTTAGGAACTGTTTGATTATATTGCGGACAAAGTTCATTGTGCTATTAAAACTGAAGGGGCCTCTGATTTTGAGCTCCTTCCTGGCCGGAAAAGGGAGCTTGGTTTTACATTCTCATTTCCAGTGCACCAGACAAGGATTAACTCTGGGAATCTTCTTAATTGGACGAAAGACTTCAATATACAAGATGCCGTAAGTCCCTATTTTGCTTCACTTTCAGTTTATTGTTCATATTGAGCACTTAACTGTCAACCTTCCTGCTCTTTCTATTTTCAACTGAACTTCATTGTTACTGTTCTTAGAAAGTCATGTGAAGGGTAGTTGTTCTTAGGCTGTTGCTAGCTTGAAAGATACTTGATTTAGCTGGCTGTGGACAGAATTAATGCAAGCATGCACGACCTATCTTGGGTTTTTGGTTTCACTTGTTTTGCTAGAAACTAGTTCAGGATTCAGAAGAGGAATTTGACATCATCGTTCTTGAAATACCCAACATTGCTTCTTTCACAAACATGAATTTGTTATACTCACTGTTGGCTCTAATTCTTCCAAAGTTCTAATATTGATTTATATGACCATTTGGACCTAATTTGCTGTTAACTTCTTTTAACTGAGTAGATTGGCAAAGACATGGTGGCAGAGGTGGGAAAGGCCCTGGAAAAACAAGGTTTGGATATCAGTGTGACTGCTTTGGTGAGTTTAATTGCCATATCTACAGTTAAATCCTTCGGCAGTGTACTTCTACTGTCATTTACTTGAAAGTCTACCACTATCTAACGCCAATATGGAATCAGCTTAATGATACAGTGGGTACTTTGGCTGGAGGTCGATTTTACAACAAAAATGTTGTTGCAGCAGTGATTTTGGGTACTGGAATGAATGCAGCTTATATGGAACAGTCTAAAAATATTCTAAAGAATTATGGTCAGCCACCGGAATCAGGGCAGATGGTAAACATTTTTTTCTTCTTCTTCTCCTGATCATCGGGGATGAGGGAGGCCCTGGATTTTGATATGCAGATGCTAATCATGCAATACTGTATGTCTTGAGTCTACAGAAAGCTGATGCAGACCTTGGTCTACCTATTTCCTGTCATTGTAGGTTATCAACACAGAATGGGGCAATTATAATTCGCGACTTCTTCCATTGACTAAGTATGATCGTGAATTAGACTCTGATAGTCCAAACCAAAAGAAGCAGGTGAATGTCTTGGACATGTTATATTTGCTAACTAAGTCATCTGCCATCTTCTAAACCTTCATGTTATCCAATTACTAGATTTTAGAGAAGATGCTCTCCGGTAGATATTTGGGTGAAATTGTTCGTCGGATTTTACTACATCTAGCTGAAGCTGCTGAACTTTTCGGGGAATCTGCTCCTCCAAAACTTCAACAGCGTAACATATTGGGGTATGTAGTAGACTTGTCCTGGTTTATATAGAATGATATCATGTTTCAACATCTAATGTTCTGTTTACCATCTCATGTGCAGAACCGAGATTGTTTCAGCTATGCATAACGACGAGTCTACAGACCTGGAGGTGGTTGGCAAACACCTAGAAGATGTTTTGGGGGTATGCTTTTTTGTTTAACCTTGCACAAGTTTTAGGAGTTGCAGATCTTTTTGAATATATGTCGTCTGCAGTCTTTGCTCATGCAGTCTATCATCTGTCGTCTGCAGTCTTTGCTCATGCTTCTCGTTTATGTGACTTTTAAAAGAGCATGAAAACTTGAGTAACCCCAGGGAAAGCCTCCCTTTCTTTTCTATATTGTCAATCTTAAAATAAGCCGGTCCAAGGAAATTTAGTACCTGTTAATATATTTGGCAACGAAAAGAATATCAATGTTATACTGAATGAATTGAAGAGGCCACAGCAGCAACACTAAGAGATTCTGTAGTACTGTAAATTGTACGCTTGATTTGTCTAGAGAAAGAAGATATTTGGCCTCTGGTTCTTGTGAAGCTATGAACAAATAGAGATCTTTCACCATGCGTACAACTTCATTCTTTACTAATCCTCTTTCCCTGAATTGCAGATACGCGATGTATCATTAGAGAAGAGGAAGCTTGTTTTCAATGTATGTAAAATTGTCGCAACAAGAGGGGCTCGCCTTTCAGCAGCAGCAATACTATCAATCCTTAAAAGATTGGGGAAAGACACAAAAATAACGCAGGGAGAGGAGACGGTGGTTGCTGTAGATGGGTCATTGTTTTGTAAGTACGAACAGTTCAAATCATGCCTGGAGGAAACTCTGGCAAAAGAGTTGCTTACTGAAGAAGTGTCAAAGATGGTTGTCCTCAAACAGTTCAAAGACGCCTCAGGTGTTGGTGCCGCTCTTGTTGCTTCTTCACACTCGTCTTACCATTGACTGCCACCTGATATTTTCGTACCCTGCTGTTCACTGATTTTTACTGCTCAGTATCCGCTTACTCGGGGGAGAATCACTCAATGATTTTGTTAGGATAATATCGTGTTGTAATGCCAGTAGCAGCCACCTTTCTGATTAAATCTTTGTACCTGTCTGTAACAGAACCCAACTGCTGAGCACTTGCATATTCCATCAATTTTGCTTATAGCACATATCAGAATTGAATGTTGATGCACATATTTTCAACTGTGTCTGTTGGATTTCAATAAAGTTACCATCTTGCAGTTGGGTTCTTCGACTGTTTCCGAAAACAGAGTTGCTGTGTTTAACACTTCCCATTTCCTCCATCCTTATAACTGTGCAAATGACTTCTTGTCAAAACTGTGTCGAGTTTTGTATCGATCGACTACTACTTCACAACTTATATAAAGTGCAGTCAATTCAATGAAGTTAAACGTTCTACATAATGAAAACAATCTTACACAAAATTTTATGTGATTAACAAATCTTTCATTCATGTGGTCCATCAATGTTGAAATCTTGAAGAACAAGGAGAAAAAGAGGGAGTAATCAACAAGCTTATGATGGTGTAGTTGACAAAAGAGGTAAAGATCACCGAGTTTTGTCATGTATCTGTAAGGTATAGTTGATTAGATAGTCTAACGTACAATGAAATCCTGATTGAAATTAGTGAGATCACACAAAAAAAAAAATCCCTTTCTTTGTCACACTCATTGTTTACTAACGTGCGCAATACCCTTCTAATTCTTCCAAATTAGTACTCTTCTCTCCCTTACCTTCGTCCTTCACCTCATCATGTCTTTCTGATTCCCC
Organism: Spergularia azorica; assembly: GCA_038382645.1. NCBI lineage: Eukaryota > Viridiplantae > Streptophyta > Magnoliopsida > Caryophyllales > Caryophyllaceae > Spergularia > Spergularia azorica. Next base: position 32,792 of record JBBYHQ010048410.1, on the reverse strand, counting down.
TTGTCTATTTTTTCCGTAACTTTGAGGGTTCGCGCATGGCATTTCATCGACGATTTCACATTTAAACTCTTTCCCGTTTCTTTCTCTTAAAGATGACGTGTGGATTCATTAGCTAGCTACTAGACTACTATAAGTGCACACTTAAGTGACCCAACAATATCTCGCCCGATTAAATTAATAGCTGGTGATGTTAAGTCATTAAAGTTAGAGTCTTTGAGACGCTAAAACATCAGCATCAAACTAAAAATTAAATTAGAATGATGCCTAACATACTATATGAAGGTGCTTGAGATGGGTCGTTTTACTCCTAATGAACCAAAATGTACAAAGGTTTATGATGATGTCTGTGATTTCCGTTGTTCCGAGGGACTTTCTTTCTACGGCATAGTTTTTTAGTTGCACTGCCCCACATTAATAACAAGCCATTTATGTATTATGGAGTTTATTAGGGTGTCATTATGACAATTTCTTCTATCGGATTGTTTATTCCAGAATAGTCTATCACTCAAATTTCTCGACTGTTATTACTACTAATAGTAAAAGTAGACGATTTTGTGTGCTTAAACATTAAAACTTTAACATTGTCGTAATACAACGCGCCCTTAAATCATATCAAGAACGAAAAAGCAATAGAATCAGTGTCTTGATCAGTTTGATTATAGTGGAGAAGAGGCCACTATAAGCGGGAAAGTGTATAAAAGAAGGCCAAACAAACAGGAACAATAATCAACAACAACAAAAAAAACAAGTTCCTCATCAACTAATAAAAATGAGAGTTCAGTCTTTCACCACCCTACATAATAATCTCCACCAAACTTGGTGGAGCTGCCCTATCAACCACCTGAAAACTTGATTTTCCGGCCTCGACGCATGGCGTACGTATAGCTAGCTATGATCATCACGGCCGCATCGCTACTACAACAAGTGTATATATTACGTACGGCACACAGGTCAAGCCAGGCAAGACTTAATTAATTATTAGACAAATATTTTGTATCATCATGCATGAACTTCTTGCTCTTGTTATTTCTTAACATGATTATCATATAATTATAATATATCTAGCTAGATTATTATTCATGTCTTCTTACCACTATACTATATGCTAAAGCTATATATAGTGTTTGCACTTTGCAATGCTTAAAAATGCATTGCAATTATTTAGTATTTACCATAGTTACACCAATTACGAATCTGTGGAAGTATATTTGAAGAATTTCTACATCTGTATGACGGTTTTGCACAAAGCGTGACGCAATATAATAAATTAATGTTGAACTTCTAAGTTACCTTAGGATGATATATTTTCGAACCCTACAATCTTCTCGAAATGAACTCGATAAGTTATTCCTTTTGGTTGACTTTGTTCAACAAATTATATATGTGTTTCAATCAAGGGAGAATTGTTTAGGACACCAGTCCCTAGTATTATGGGAAAGATTGGACACACCGATCTCCACCGGCTAATTTTAGTAAGGTTCTTATTAAAATGTTGGGTCTGTGCTTGTGCTGCTGTGCCAGTGGGTTCTAATTTAGATAATTATAGCATGTGAGTACAGTGTTAGTTGAACTGTTGATAATCAATGGAACTTGGATAATAATTATCTCATCAGGTAACAAATTTAATTAAAGTTAAATGTGATTATAAAAACATTAGCTTAGTTTATAATTAATAATGTGAACATTTATTCTGAAATTGTGATCACATGGGAAGATCTATGTTAGAAGATTTGGGTGGCTGATGAATACCAACTTCTCGTGCCTACACTCATTACTCTCTCTCTCTGATAGTCGGTAATGTTATGTTATGCACACTCCAACATGCTACTGCTATACTTGCGCTTTCTGACCACTATCCCACATCTGAATTTATGGAAAATAATATCGCGGTCTTCTTAAAATAATCCAAAATTTTAGCTGTATTTTCTCGTTTTGGATGATCGCCCTTTATAATAATTACTAATTATAAAGATGGAATACACGATAGTTGCACTACATTCTAAGATCGACCGGCAACACAAACCCTTTAATTTTGGCATCGTCTCTAACTAATGCTTATTAAGTCGAATTGAGACACTTGAATTCCACCTATATTTTTGTCATCTTTTTGTATTATGTATGTAGGAGAACACAGCTAACATGTTAGTACTTAATACCCTAAGTCCCCAACAATATAAGAACTAGGTCAAAATCACATTAATAATGTTGTTCTATTAGTTGGATCTGTGCACCTGTCGTCGCATATGGATTATGGACTAATTAAGTAATTATCCATTGGAATCAAGCTAAGAAAATTTTCACTTCATATACCAATTTGATTAACTCTTACTTTGATAATTAAGGCTTATTGTTCACTTTTTTGTGGCTTCTGGCTGTTAATGGCAATGCTCTTATTAGTTTGATTTCTAGCCTAATTATCGCGAATAGCAATTTTGTCACGGTAGTCCGTAACCATACAAAGTGTCGAAATGCAAAGTTGTTGAGAACTATAGTCGTTATTGATGGTCACTTGATTAGTCTACTAGAGTTCGGGTGTAATCGACAAAATTAAATCGATGATTAATAAGTTTATAGATAAATGTAGATACCGAAATTTGATTAATTAACCATACAATTGAAAATCATTACAAAGAATAAGATCACTTTTACACGAAATTAAAATGGGAGGAGGGCATTTTCTTACAACCTCACGCTAATAATTACCACCACACCATACATAAATGTGTCGTCATACATACATAAATTTAATTGAGCAGGAGGATTATTCGACTAATTAAGGGAGTCTTGGGCTACTCCACAGTAGTCCTTGATGGTGCACACTGCCATGCGACTCACGTCTTCTGTATAAAATCGTAGCAATCCCATGTAATCGAATGGCTTGAATTGTAACGGATGCTCGTCATCGACCATCTCCGATGGCGTTTCGATCGTTTCGTTGCTCGTCGAGAACAATGCAAGCGAGTATCTTGGCTTATCTCCCTTCATGATCACCCTATGAAGCGGCGCATGTATCTTATTGTTGCTCCATGCCTACAAATTAAACCATATAGTTCATAATTAACAAGATGTGTGAAGTTTTGGGTAAAACAGTATTACTGTAAGACAGAAGTTTTGTAATTTTAAGTCACCATCTCGAAATTTGATAAAGTATTAATTGTAGCTTAGGATTGTCTTATCCAAATTTTGACCACCAGTTGTTTAATCAGTGTATAAATTACGCTACAAAGAATGAGCAATAATGTGACATACCAAAAATGGTTCTCCTGCCATGACAACAAATGATTGAGGGGTGGAGTCATAACTAAGCCATTCACCATCCTTTGTTTGAACCTCCAACCCCTCTATTTCGTTCTGGTGAAGGACTGTGACGAAGTTTTTGTCGGTATGGCCTAGAGCACCAAGGTTATCCTCGTCCTTGTGAGGTACCCTATACTTGGCTATCCTCAAAAGGTAAGAAGTCGAGTTGAGATGAGACTCAAGGTACTTCTCTACACCATAGCTCTCGAACACCATTTTTGTCACCAATTGTTCGAGCTCAGAAGTCTTCTTTGCGTAGCTATGTAGAGTTTCACTGTTACAAAACGTCAAACTCAAGATCAAAAACAAATTCAACATAATTAAGCGCATAGATAAAATGTTATAAGCCCTAGCTAGGTTTATACTAAACTGACAACAGTCGACATGCAACTCCGATCCATAATTCTTATCGTAATTGTTATTATGCGTCTAATCATTAATTAAACCTCAGATCTCAACTTCGTACATATACAGATACTAAAGTACCAAACCAGCCTAACCTATTAAGGGAAGCCCTAGAAATTTTGGGTAGCTAGGTAATAACAACAAATAAACTTGCTTACCAAAAATGTGGATTTCCATTAGGCCACAAGAGGTTAGTGAACTTGCTAGTCTTGTGAAGTAGAGGTGCATTCTCGACACCGAAACTGTCGAGGAGAGGCATGGGCTTGCCTGGCTTGTAATATCCATGGTAAGGGAGATTGGAGGAGTTTCTAGCTTTAACTTCAGCAGGAAGATCAAACATGGGTTGTATGACCTTGAACACTTCATTGTGAAGGTCTAGTGAAATTTTGTCGTAAATTGCAATGAAGCACCCATACTCTTCTAGGGCTTTCCTTATGTTGTTGCAGGTTGATATCCATGAATTTGCTCCTGCTTTCGCGTTCTCTCCAGCCAGGTTGATTGTAGGAAGCTTTGAAAGAGTTTCGCAAACCATGGCTTCGGTCGATTTTTAGCTGTTCTTTGATCTTAGCTTGTTTTTCTCTCCCTGGACAAATTCAGAGATAATTGATCGAGTGAGCAACATAATTATCATGGACCAAATCAATTCATACATGATACATGCATGATAATATTATACTAGTACCACGTTACTATCACGTACACTAGCTAGCTAGCTAGCTATAATCTATGCATAATCATATATGTACATACGATGAAGGAGCTATATACGTACATCGATCCGGGTACTGATGAGGATAATTAACGAAGCAGTTGACATCTATAACATTTTAACAATAATACTGCAGGAAAAAAAAAATCATTTCAACTAAAAGTGAAAAACGGACTACTCTATTAATGATAAAGCGGAATGTTGAAAAATGCAATAACATAGCGACAAGAATTGTGGGACGAGATCGAGAAAGCTTACAAGGACGACTAATTAGGGCTTTTTCGATATGAAGCTTAATAGTGTATGTGAGTCTACTTAATTAGTTTGGATGAATGTGGTGATAATTGATGAAGAATGAGGAAATGAGAGGGTTGGTTTATATAGAGGTGAAGAGTCAAAGAGTGACACTTGGAAATTCAAACCCTAAACCGACTACTTTGAAATGGGGTTACAAATCAAATCAAATAAATTAAGTAAATATTAATGTTAATCTGGCATAATCCAATTAAGAGATGAAATAAAGTGATAAAAAATTATAATCTCATCATATCCCACTTGATGTGAGGTCGGTCCCACAAAATGTGGGAGAGGGGTGGTGCGATAATGTGATATGATCATCATCATCATAATATAAACCTGAGTGATGTGATGAAATACTAGGATTAATTGGGTGTCATCATTCTTATATTACCAGTTGCGCGTTTATTTATCCGGCGGACCAAATCTTTTTTTACGTCATTCATGCCATAATCCGTATCTTTCTTCTTCTTCTTTTTTTATTTATTTCTCCCCCCTTTGACCTTGCAACTGAGATAAATAAATTGTGAGCGCCAATGGTTTGTATTTGTTTATCGTTAATGATGTCAACTCTTGAAATTAAATAAAAATATTATTGTCCAAGTGAAACAAACATAAGTTTTATATATCTCACATTCTCACTCGATCAGGTCACGTTCTCTTTGCCTATAGATGTATAATTTTCATCGATCAACTTTAGCCGTTAGATCAACAGTATGACTATCGTGTTTGGCGTACAATAAGGCGTTTGTTGCCTTATGGTTAAGAAGATGGTCATTGATATGTTAGGTCATCATAGTAGCGTTTGAATTCATTTTTTTCGGACTGTAATTTGAATCTCACTAGTAATAAATATACTATTACTCCGTATTAGAGGTTTGTAATACTTCGTTATATGACATTGCACCACATAAGTCAAGAAAAATGTAAATATGTATATGTTGATTAGCTTTCAAAATTTAGAGAAGCATTACAAGCATCTATAAAAGAAACTCATTTATATACGGATCGGAGGTCTAATGCTTAGTCATTTTCATAAACAACAACAATTATGCGTGACTATTGCACTTCAAATTAAAATAATATGTCATCGTTGTTAATTATATGCATGCATCGGTCCGTTCGAATGAAGACTATAAGACGTTATCGGTTATCCATTATACAACAATATGTCAACATACAAAAGTCTGCCTAATCACCATACACTTATACCACTCTGGTCGATCGGTATACAAATTATGTTGTATACAAATTATGCCAACTCACAAGACAATCAATAAGGTCGTTGAGATATAGAAGCGGTATAAACCTGTCACGCGATAAAACCATATCTTAATCAATACTCTACTATACCCTGATACTTAAAATCGATGGTTTTATATAGTAACACAGTATTAACTGATGATTAAAATGCTACTCTAAAAATTAAGATACGACAATAATCAAATAGTTGCAATTCAAAGAATCGGAGCGAATATAAACTTGATTCATGCATGGCAAATGTTGAGCTGCCCGAATGGGAGAAGGGGAGTGGATCGAACTGGCCAGAGGCTAGGAGAGCAGGAAAGAATGGGTAAATAGGGTAGAGCTCCATACATACTTGTTTAAACCGTAACATGTTGTTTCAGTTTTAAATAACGTGTTCTCATGTAACCAAAAAAAAATAACGTGTTCTCAAGATCCTACAGATTTTGCTGTTGCGTGGACGGCTGATTCCATTTTTTTTTTTTTTGGGATTCCCTGAACAACAACATAAAAGGGGGTGGTTGACTTTAGACACAAGGTGTAGGCATTATTAGGTTGACTTTTTATTATATCTTTAGCTAATTATTTCAATTAATATTACATTGACTTTGACTTTCTCCATCATCGTCCGTCTTCTTGCTATTTGATCATTGTTCATTGGTAGTACTTAGAGTTGGATTCAACGATACTAAAACTTTGTAGTGTCGGATGCTGAATGCTATTTACCATGTCAACGAAACAAGTCGAATGAGTAGTTGATAAAGCAAGTCGGTTTGAATGTGTGCCATAAATTGAAAGCAAACGTAGAGAACCTGAAAAGACCCGATTGTAGATACTACCAATGAAGCACGAACACTTGTCCCAAGTGACGTGTCCGTGTCCAATACAGTGTCGGACACGGACACCGGGAGGACATGAGTCGGACACGGTCGGACCGGTGTCCGGTTTATTCTAATCGGACACAAACCCGATTTTTTTCCACACGGACACCAGTTGGACACCTGTAGGACACAAAAAATAAACATTAAGCAAGCATTTGGGAGAAATAGACATTCTTAGTCTCAAATTGCTAGCGTTTCCTTTAACATATTCAATTATTGTGTGTGTAATATCATCATTTTAAAATTGATTTAAGTTTTAAAGTTAGAAATTCTTATTATTTTATTAAAAATATATTATTTAATTTATTTTAATCTATTTATATTAAAAAATAATAGAGGTGTCGGTGTCCTAGATTTTGAGATTGCGGTGTCCCAGTGTCCGCGTCATCCCGGTGTCGGTGTCGGTGTCCGTACTCGTGCAACGTAGGATACTACCACCTTAATTGAGCCAAGTGACTTCCAATATGGATGTAACTTGTAAGAATGTTTTTTCGACTCCTCTAGACCCTAACAAAACTAGAGAAAGTTGGAAAAGGATGTTACAAAGTTGTAACTAGACTAGGCCCTAACAAAAATGGGTTTGAACTTGTTATTATGGGCCACTTTGCTTGATTTGTAGTCCACACTTTTCCCATTTTAGACTTAGATGCTGGCCCGTCTTCTATGATGGCTCTTTGAATCAGGTTGGTGAATACAGTCCAAAAAATCATTTCGTTACTCCCTTGTTCGCAAATGAAAAGAACGGAACGAGTACTCTCGAGTCACTTTACCCTATCCAATCGTATAGTAACAGTTTTCGTTTGACGTCATTTTGGACATCGGTTTGACGTAGGGTTCGCAAAATTCTTCAACATACATGTCACAAATGGAGTGTAGCATATGAAAAACAAATGGGGTATCAATTGTTGCAACGAGTTAAACACGCGATCGTTATCACTTCGCATATAATGGACCCAATTAAGGTTGAACAAAATAGCATGGTCTACATCACACTAGCTCCCAGTAATGGACAAGAAGCTTTTTTGTTCTGATCCTATCTCAAATTACAGTACAAATGTCTTTCCATCTCATTCTGCATTATCAACAATTCAACATGTTTTGATTCACATCGTTCCTTTATTTCACCAAAGTTAGTACGTTTCACTGAAAGCGATCGGATCTAATACCACAAGTGATCAAATGTCACGGCGATAAGATATCCCAATGTCCCATGCCCGTTGAAAAGTAATGTTACATTTCATTTGAATCAAAAGACGTCGAGTTACAGTAAATTAGTTTGCAAAGTAAAAACCACGACAACCGCCTATTCATTATACGATCCGCCGCAAGCTAAGACAAGTGTACACACCCTAGACCAACAAGATGGAAACATCCCCCCTGAGAAATGAAAGATATGTCAACATACTACAGTTTAGTATTCTCTTCCGTCCAAGACCAAAACTTTAAACTTGATGGCTATATTGTGAAATTGAGATTGATTTGTCCCACAGTTAGGCAGCTCTCAAAGATCATGACCCTTCAAAACACCCCTTTCTCTCTTTGAATGACATTTCATGCCCTTTGGACCACCATCTTTTCCCCCCTTTAGTGACATTATTATATATAGCATACAACTAATTCACAATTCTAATACTCCGTAACCACTTTGATATATACTTCTATATTTTGGCCAATTTTGGGTACAACCATTGTCTACAACAATTTGCTTAGATTGGTTTAGGGATACGCCATAGTTAATCACAAGGTCAACACATGCCGTCGAATGTTATGGTTATTAATAATTCAAGGAAAATCGTAACAACCTAAAAGTTTGATATATGGATTCCCTTAAATTTGTACGCCGCAATTGTATCGGTAAAACTGAGAATAATATGCTTTTTGGATGAAATTCAGATCCTAAAATCTACTTTATCAGTAAGACTTATTAAAGATTCCAAACACTGCAGGTCTGCAGCATTAGTTTTTCACTCACATTATCTTAGACCCTGAAATTTGAAGACTCATTTAAATAGAACACTTTATTCATCATGCTGACTCCTGAGTTAAGACTCCTCTACTCATAAATACATATATTTTTTCCACTAATTTTATATTATATTATATTCTATTATACTATATGATATTATACTACATTATCATTACTTAATTAATTTCATTAAAACTAGCTAGCTCAATGCTTAAATCATGCTCCGGAAAACATGAGCATGGTGGTTTGTCTCGGAAGAACCACACTTAAAAATTACTCTTCATTTTTTATTTCATGCGCCTCACTGCTTCACCTCTTTGACTTGTTCCATCCGGCCAGAATCCCCTCCATCACTAAGACGCGCTCCGGCTTTGAGTATGAGCACCACAAATCCACAATGTTCATACCATACTCCCGCGAGCACAATAAGTATGATGGTCATTCTCACAATAGAGGAGTATGGAAGTAGGGACCACAATTTATAATAATTTTCATTTTATATTTTATATGTTTCACCCCTTTATTATGAGTGGGAACATCATGGTCCTTGTGCTCTCGGAAGTATGATATAATTTGCATGAGCCACATGCTCCCGGAAACATGGCATAATTTGCTTAGCTGAAGTCCTAACCACCAAAGCTAACTAGTTTAAGATGTTATATCCAAATTAAACTCCATGAATGAATGAAATAATATAAGCAGCCACTTAAGGTGAGGAATTTTCTTGCAAAGTGGCCACCTTTTTTGTTCGGCGCAATATATATGGAATGATACTATGATATTATAAATGAGACGAAAAGATGCCTTATAATCTAGAAGAAAAAGATGATACATGTATGTATATCCACTTTACTACTTTGCAGTTTACAGGGTGATGAACTGGGTCTAAGAGTATCATTATCAAAATTCTTAAGGGGCCTCATGTCACTATTAAAGTTTGTTTGTACCACTCATTTAACGTATTTTCTATAGTTCGAATTATTCAAGTTGAACACGATCGTATAAATGAAAATTAGACTTTTGAAACTATATTGTCATCTCTATAACTTTACCGGATTCTGAACGCGAATATGTAAAAACTGGTGTTCACATAATCTTACTCCTAGAGACCTACACCTATATACCAAAAGAGTGAAGCAAAGTAAATACCATGAGACTTACGATTGCATGCAAGGCAACTACATTACTACTACTGTGCAGTAAAAATGCAATATTCTGCAGTAGATTCTCCTAGATCACACAGTTAAAATTTGCAGAATTTATTACTAGACCTGTTCGTTTAATACTGAAAAGATGAACATCCACTCCCAAATTTCGCAAAGAAATTGAAGAAAATTGGGTCACTGTTGAAATTAAAGGTACTATGCTAGTATAGATAGTCTGTACTTTCCTAGATAATAGGTCGGTCCAATTAACCAAACAAATGAAAAACATTCATATGAGCTAATTGTACGTACATCTGTTGAGCTACTACTGCTCTCTATTCAAAATCGAGAAAATCCCAATACTGATTCTCCTCTGCACCTTCTTACAAACTTACAATTAATTTGCACAGAACATAATCTACTTATGTTGCATAAAAAGTCTTCTCTTTAGACCTACGAGTATTTTCTCTTCAGCCTCACATGCTCCTAAATGAATGTAGGTATATGGCGATGTCGCGCAACAATGCCTTAAACTCAAAATGATTTACGGTAGAGTATCAAACACATTGTATGAGATCATTGATGAGATAATTTGACATGAAGAAGTATGGTGAAAAGGTAATTGTCGCGAGATTTTGTAATAGAGATGTACACAATGCAAGTTATTAGCGAGGAGTAATGAAATAAAAAGGATACAAGAGAAAACACTCCCACATTAATAATCAAATCAAACGTAAGCAATCTAAAGAAACGAGATAGTGATAGATGGAACGAAATTCGGCAAGAATGCTTGCAAAGCCACCATGGAAAACAGAGTACCATAGGGAAATATGGAGTTTCCACATCAAGAGCACAACTATCATTTAATTGATGCAAATCCACAACAAAATCAGGAGTTTGGCTTCTCTTTTTTACATAAGCAAATTGGAAGATTACACTTGAATACACATTTTCTGCTCAAACTTTAGTATTTTGTAGTTTTGGCAGGCAAAAACTTTAAGCTAAGTTAATTAAACACAATAGAACAACCAACAGCCTTTTCGCTTCTCTTCACTTTGTTGCACTCTCGACCACCACCTTGCCTTGCCTACTGCCACCACCACCTGCAAATCAGAAAACATTGTGGTTCCTTAGTCACTCTGTTGCGTCTAATACGGGTTTGCCCTATGTTACTCGAAATCAAGTTCTACAAATGTGGATAAGGGTACGACATGCTCAGGCTTAGGGAGTTATTATCAGTTAGATACTTCGGTTCCTTGGAAGTAAACCAATGACCAGGGATTCGACATAACAGGAAAACGAAACCAAATGTAATGGAAGTGAAACTTACGGCATAGTGTAGGAAGGTCAGAAGTCTTCAAGACCCGTAGTCTCTTAACAGTGGACACAAACATGCTGCCAAAAAAAAAAAACAAGTATTGATCGTCACATTTCAGCTTATTCAACATTGATGACATATACAGACATACAGCATCAGATGCTCTCAAAGTCACACTGATTAGGATTAAGGATTATCCTACTAAATTAAAACATTACACAAACAAGTCGTTGCTTGAAAATTAGAATATTCATACTCGACACACAACGACACAAGGTTCTGTGATTTTCAAAGCTAATGCTCAACATAATTGGTTTTTGATTATTATAACAGAGCCAACATAGATTCAAAAACATAACATGCCAATTATATTGGGGCTTGGAGAATGCTTGACTAGCCAACAAAACATACACAAAAACAATGTAAATAATTGTCGACTCGATTAGGATCTATCTGGTTTCCCACTTGATCAAACCAGATAATAGTTCCTTAAACAGTTTTTTGTAAACCCGATGACGATGATGAAATCAAAGTGTGCATAGTTTATATACTAAGGTTAAGAATGAAAAGATGCTTACTGCCATGGGACATCCCCAACCAGCATCCTGTCTCCTTCATTATCCTCATAAACCAAAGTATATTCCCCAGTTCCGTCCAACAATCCAGTAATCGGTTTCTGCTCTTCCTGTTTGATCTCGATTCCACCAGCAGAAGAATCTCGTTGAGCTGTTCGAGCACAAGACAAAACCGAATAAGCAAATTTTAATCCATTTGACTCCACAATGCACTGTTAAAATAGACAATGTATGACCAAAGCAAGTTTTCCATCTAGAGAAACCTCCCCTGCTTGCTAACTCCCCATAAAACATTACAATACAAGATAATTCGAACGATATACCAACCTCATGAAAAAAGACCTACCTAAACAAATTGACCATGCTAAGAAAAATCGAGTACATTTTCTATATCGACTATAATTCAACAGATGGATCATTTAGTTAGAACTTGTATCAATATTACACAAATATGTAAAAGGTACCTGCAAGAAGGTCTCTAAAAAGCGTATCAACAGCAGAGGAGAGGAAATCATAGCAACGATAAGCACTCAGATCGACTTTCCTACCAATCGGGACACCATCCATATTAATCTTAACAAACAGACCCTTTTTGGGGATTTCAGCAGGTTGTTTCTCATTCACAGACTTGTTTGGAATCACATTCTGTTGTTCAGCACCCGCCTTAGCCAAGCTAGAGCTCGCGAGGTTCTTCCTGAACGAACGAATTGGAGGCCAACCCACAACTGGAGTAGGAGCAGCTCTACAATATTTACAAAACAAAGGGTCAGATCACTTATTAACATGGACACATGATAACATCCCAAAGGGAATTTTACATTTTTACCACCCTTAGTCGATCAAGAGAGACGTGTATCTAAATTCGGTAATTACTAGTACAAACCATATTCTAAAACGCGGGAAATCTACGCAGAAATCCTTCATATAAAGGCGGATTTAACACAACTACTCAACATAATATCGTCGTAAAATGCAGATTCAACAAAGTACTAGACCAATAATAGATGTTGGCAGGACAAGACATACTGAACAAACCAAAAAAATTTGAGATGGCAGATCAATCAACAACAAAAGCTTAAAATGCCAAGACATGAATTACACAAGGTCACAAAATTCTTCATAGAACAAAACAATAATGGAATAAACAAAACTTCAGACATAACCCTGTCAAAATTATTTGTATCTTGTACTATACTAATACTAACAACTCCACCAAAATCATGTTACAAAAAAACTTGAATAATAATATTCACATATGAGCATTAAAAATCACAAGGTTGCACCCAAAAACAAGACAAGATGCAATCATGTATGGACCACACCCACACAAAAACATTCATCAATGTGCACTACTACTACTATATGATGAATATATAGTACCTGAATATCCTCCTCATGTAATAAAGTATTTTAGTACATATTTACATGAAAACTTAATGCATATCCATCCAAACAAGGCTTAAGAGGGACTGTGAGATTAGTAAGTAATACTACCTTTTCTGAGAAGTGTTGGTGTTGGTCACAGCTGTATTGACAGTATTAGGAGGTGAAAATGGCTTCTTTTCAGAATTCTGCAAGTCTGATACTATTCTAGTGCAACAGGGCTGTGATCCATCTTTTCCCATCACAGACAACTGTACTAGTTTCCCATTGTTAGGGCCTGTTCGGTATGATGACCATGGATTGTATTTCTGCTCCTGACCACACCCAATCCCAATCCCACCATTAAAAGAGTAGTTTAAAGAGAGGAGTGAAGATGACTCAACCTTTCTCTCTCTACATGGCCTAATAACACCTTGTTTGTTTTGCCAATCTTCTTCACATGGTAAACCCAACTTAAGTTCAAGCTTCTTCTCATCACAACATGATCCTGACCCATGTTTTCTCTCCTCATTTCCTCCACCCAAACACTCCCTTCCTCCTCCTCCTCTTGGTATCATCAAATCCAACAATTTTGGACCACTACTTTCTCCCATTTAACTTCCAAGTTACGCCTCTCAATAAAAACCCAGATGACAAAATTTGTAAATTCAGGTGCTTTTTATATATTACCAACAAAATTTCTCTGAAAAAAAAAAAACAACCCACAAAAATTATAAGAAGATGAACTACCAAATATAAATAAAATGTGAGTTAATATAAATTTATGATATGATGATGTTTAGATAAATAAATAAATAAAACATACCTAGAGTATAAATTAACCAGAGCTCAAATATATGAAGACGACCCACATCCTGTAATCATCAAACCCACATGTTTTTAGACCCCCAAAAAACAGATATAATCACATAAACTACAAATAATAATACTACAAAATTTATAAAGTTGTAAACTTTGTGACAATTACACAAATTTAAGCAAAATTCCAAGTTTATATATATAAACCCATAAAAATTAAAGCCCCACATACAATGCCCACAAAAAAGGAAGAAAAACCCATTAATTAAAAATACCAACCTTTGCTTTCTTCTTCAAAAAGATACAATCTTTATGAAATTTTCCTCTTTTTTTTTTATAAGTTGTAGTAGTAGCACGCTTATATTAAGTGGGTCTATCAACTTCTTTTGAACAATAGAGTTGAATGATTACTAGATTAATAATGAAGGTGTAAGAAAAATACAAATAAAACTCCAAAAAAATCGAAAAAAGATGATAACTTTGTGATTTAATTTGTTTGATCTTCTAAATGTAATAATTTTAGAGAAAAAAAAGTAAATGGGAAATAAGTTGAACGCAAAGTTTTAATTTGTAGGAAGAAAATGGAGGAAATTTTTTGGGGGGAAAGGTTGAGTAAGCAGAAGCGTGCTGAGCTGACCTTCTTTAGCTTGTTTATGAAGCTGCACAATGCCCTATAAACATCCGTTTGTCTAGTGAGAGAAAGTAGGGGTGTTTTTTGTTTTGTGAGGAGAGATGTAAAGTGGGGAGCATAATATTAAAGAAAGATGAAAAAAGGGAAAGAAAGGTGTACTCTATAAGATTCTTACCATTTGGAATTGGTGTCATTTCAACAAATCACAAGTCTCACTCATTCATCTTCACTTGTTGTGCTTGGACTATGCTAGTGCTATGGAGAGGTGTGTAGGATGGTAAATAGTGTGTAGGATGGTAAATAGTGTGTGGGGTGTGATGTGAATTACCGTTTTCTTAGTTGGTGACTTGGGAGGTGGGGTGGGGTGGGGGGTAACTAAAGGGTAATTTTTGTGTGTTCGTGTGGTAACAAAGTAGTAACCGTGGATAGTCAATAGTGTTTCATTTTTGGACCGAATAAAGTATGTGGTGTATTGGTGTTTAATTATAGGTATCACCAAAATCATTACAAAAGACAAATGTTTTTAGGTGAAGCCGCGTTTGGCGCAACCATATTGCCGTTATTAGGAGTTTGCACTAGTCAACTAAACACTTGAAAACACAAATTGAGTGTATTTGGATAAGGATTTCATCTAACCAAAACCGGTTATCTGTTTTAAAGAAGTTGAGATGACGTATGAGCAATGACGTCACCAGTTAATAGCACCTTTCTTTTTACTTGTGTGATATACTTAATATGGACCAAATATGGTGAAATGACTTTTGGATTATTGTCTATATCATCAATTGTCAATGGGACATTTGGATAAATTATCAAATAGGGAATTTTATCGTGTTGCTTCTCATGTGTAATTAGTGATAGGGTTAGCTTTTTATTAGCTTTGTCGCATCTTAGTGTACGTTGTGTAGTTCTAAAGGGGTTGAGCTAAAGTTTTTATTAGCATATATAATTTGAAAAGCATGTAGGTTTACAAATTTTGCATAGGACTAAATATGTAATAATACAAGCTACATTAATTGTCTTGTAATTGCTTTAGGCTAAAGTTTAATTTGTTCATACGCCAACAATTGTGTCTTTTATACTAATGTTGCTGAGCACTAAGACAAAAACCATATACTCCTACAACTTAATATAACGCGCATTCATGTTAATTTAGTTTTTTGTTTGTTATATGAAAAATCCATGAAGTCTACTAATATCTTGGAAAATGAATTAATAAGAAATGAAAAGATTATTCGGGAATAGTACTCAAATCATCATCCACTTAAAAGCAATAATACAAGTGTTTTGTTTTTATTACTAGTTGATAAACTATTACCATTTTTTAAATCGGTAATGTCAACTACTGCATATTCAAATCAAATTTTAACAATTAAAGAAAAGCGTGAAGTAAATATACGTCCATATGGGGTACAAAAACAGTGAAAATGTCATGTCATGTACACAGACACAGTACGAGTAAAATAAAGTTAACCAAACAAAAAACAGTGGTGAATTGGTGATTAGTCTTGGTGAACAAGGCACACTAAAATTTGTCGTGTGGTTCGAAACTCTGGTCAAATGAAATGTTAATAGTAATAGTAAATAGTAAAAATGCGGATTTGCACAATCTTTGCAGACAGGGTTGTGCGGTAAAAAAAGAATGCAGAGTTAATGATGAATGTCTCCCAGGCCAGACCTGCCAGATGGACAGAACGTCAGAAATTAGCAGTCTTCCACATTTTTTACCTCAGTACAAAAGGAGGTGTTAATATAAGGGGGCCCTCACGGTAAAATTTATATGATGGGTCATTTACAGCCGTTAGATTCCATGATGAGTGGTGATCACTAGATCCAAAAGAGAAAAAGGCGTCACGTTTGGAATAAGAAAAAGTTGCAAAACTAGTTGTTGTTGTGTGCAGTGCAGCAGATTGAAAGGACGCTCGCTTTTACATACATTGTCCATCAGATTCCAACCTTGTCTGTACTTCCTCTATTCTGGCTGCCAGATTATTACCCCTGGGTGAAAAAAATTGGTTGATTTTACTCTTTTTTTTTTTTTTGGTTACAATGACGAAATTTTACTCCTTTTGTGGTGATAATTATTACTGGTGGCAACTCATTAAATTACGCTACATAACGTTTTGTGTTTGACAAGTATTGTAAAACATTAACGTGTTAAATGACGTAATTAGGTGATCTACGCAATGGATAAGCATGTTCTACGCAATGATTTGGTGAATAAGATTGTGAACTATATTTAGAGAGTTCAAAACACATTCATGTATGTTTATGTAAGGTAATTGTCGTTTGAAGAGTCTTTCAATCACCCTTTTTTAAGATAGGCAAAAAATAGTGAGATTAGATTTAGAAGTCCTCCTCTCAAGACATGTGCGTCGATTAATAACCTGCTGATCACAAACTAATTAAACTTTTACGATAAACTTAACTATGAGAAGTTGCACAAAAAAAGAGACGGTGTATATTGTGCGTTCGAATGACCTAGCCCATCGAAAACAAAAAAAGGGAAAGGCTGGCCAACTTGGCTAGTAGTCCAAGTCTTGGATTCCTTCACACATGTCAAAAAACTTTTACCATATCAAGCAATTTATCACTCCGATGGGGAGATAGTCAAACAATGCAAGAGTTGGTCCACGACAGTGGTACCAAAATATTAGCCGTTCGACGGAGTCCCTCGTCACCACCTTAATCGATGGCTTCACACCTAGTAGTGTTGTAGACATGTCAAACCAATTCGACAATATGTAGTTATATATAGAGTTTCGTGTTTGGACCAGGGTAACAAAGAGTTTAGCTAGAATACAAGTCAATTAAATCTCGAGTCATTACGAGTCCAAATAAGGAACATAATTGCACGTCTAAGTCTGTAACATTTTTTGCCTAATTTCTTTCTCGTAAAAGAAGATAGAGAAGCGGATAGACTACTACTTTATCGTTACGAAGTAAAATTGATTTGGTAACGAGCAGGGGTACGTAGAATCATAGGAGTAGAGAGTAGTGAGTCAAGATGTCATGGGAGTGGCGTGGATGAGGAGTGTGGGTGGGTGAATGTTTTTTGTCGACTTGATTTTAAGTTTATGGATACTGTCAAACGCAACCTTCACTTTCTCTGGCCCCTATTCTCTTCCCTATTGAGCACTAGTACTAAATAAAGTTCCTCAATTACATTGGACTCTCACCAATACGTGTCTTCCTATGCAATTTATATCTCATTTCTTTCATGTCATCTTCCTACTTTTATCATTTTATGTTTTGATTCAACTCGTTCAACTCATAGAGGAATTAAGATTTTCTTTTTACGACTTGAGGAATAATGACTCTAAATAGAATCAAACTTAGCAGAAATTCAGTACTCGAGAGTATATCGGTTCGTCTCAATATGTCCTAACCTCACATTCCGGTCAAAAAACATTGCAATGTTAGTGTCATAGTGTCATCTCACCGACTTGGAGAGTGTGGAAGGATCGATGATATATTATACTCTATTTCTGGTGTGGTGTAAAAAGGGTTTACTAACTATCAGTCTATCACTCCATATGAATTCATATCGCTTCATCGATAAATAAATGGAAGAGAACAAGTATTATATTGACTTGAATATACATGCAATTATAAAAGTCAAGTCATAATAGCATTTGATTAAAACCTTGTTGATTTGGTCTCTTGTCTAACACATTACAATGCTCCATGTATTCATGTAACATTGTACTCCATCTATTTCATTAATTTTTTACGTTAGGCCAGGTTTTGTGAAGAGAACTCAAGCCCTACGTGTAAATAAAAGAGTGAACCTACGACCTACACTAGAAAAATCATTTTGCTTCTTTGATGCTTTTGTTTTAGCAGTGGGCTTACCGGGCCGGGCATGGGTATTTGGATGGGTTTGTTCTCCGTCCACCCAACATGTTTCCCTTTTCCACTTCGATGCAAAATCGGCGCATTTTTTTTCATGTGGCCCCCCATCTCTTGACAACACAACCCCCTCCATTCCACATATTTATCCAAGTAGTGCTTATCAGAGTCTCTGAATTTACCCCATTTTCAAATTCTGGTTCAGAACATTTCCTTCATCAAAATTGTCAGTTCAAGTCCAATTTACCATTTACGTCAAATCTGTATTTTCACCACATTTTGCTTATGTTGACTGTCGGGTGTCGCCTAGGGCCGTCCCTCGTTATTTGGAGGTCCTAGACGATGAGTAAGAGTAAGCTCTGAAATATACCACTCTGTTCTAAATTAAACTTTTCATAACATTGAATACGAGAAGTTTTAATTGGGATGGAGTGACGTATTTAACCAATACGAGTACTAATTTTATGCTTAGGACAACTTACAGAAGATTATTACAGCAGTAAAAGACTAAAAGTACGATTTCATTTAATACATAGTGAGTTGGGATCCTCTAGAGTTGAAAATGAACTCTATTTGGTAGAGTTTGCCTAAAAAGGTAAGAGTAAATTAATTATCATTTTATTTGTGACCTTTCAAATCCTTTTTATTTTGTTTTATTACTAGTTTTGGTAAACTCTACCAACTCTACCAAAAACAAACTCTAGAGGATCCTTACCCGTACATAGTACATTATTATACTCAACTCTACATAAAACATATTTTTGTAAATCATTAATCTTACATGGTTACGCATTACATTTGTTGTTGTTGTAGCTTATGTGATTTGGTTCTAAGTTGTAACTCTCTTTTCGTTTTAATGTATGCTTCAACAAATTTTAAATTTTCTTCATGGTATTGATTGCCACTATCAACTCAATCGTTATTCCAATCATGTTCTTATGGAATTTCCTAACTTCCATGATTGGATATCATGATGTTATTGCCCTTTCCCCACAAGGCCGCCCCCCCCCCCCCAAATCTCTTTCCTTCTTCTCATCTTCTCTTTCTTTTTCCACCTTCACTCACTCTTTTCACTTTAGTTACTTGAGTAATACTTTGACACCAACTACAATTCCGTATTAGAGAGATGACCGACTACCTACAAATCGATTAATCGACCCTTATATAAAGCATTTTGTACTAACAATAATAAGTTATTCTATAGTAAAATGTCACGTTACTAAACTCGAGTATTACATATGGCTAGTGGATACGGGAAAATATCTCATAAGACATTAGTGCAAAGGTGGATCATATATATGGTCATATGGATGGATGCGATTATTATTACTTGAAGCATGCAATGAGGTTAAAGAAAAAGTGAGTTGTGGATAACAATGGCCTAAAAAAGCTATCTTAAATAATCAAACTTCACAAATCACAAACTAATCATAATAATGATTCTATTGCAAAGGGAGTGGAGTGTTCATTCATTGCATAATTCTATGTTTTAGGAAGCTAATTATTCGGGTTGGTTGATAAAGATCTCATTATGATTAAAATTAGAAGGCTAAGTACCTTATGCGGCTGAAACTTCTGCTTCACTCCTAATTTTGTTGATTCAGTCAAAAAGTTGATCTTAAAAAGGTTGTTTCGCATGCATATTTATAAATTAAAAGTTGATTTTCCTAGTTTGAAAACAATGCCACATAGTACTTCTATATCATTAGGAAGAAATGGTATTCTAAAATCTATGACACCTATCGCATTCCGTTTGACTAGTAGTGTTACTTTGCTTAAATCATTAGAGTCAACAAATTGCACAAGATTCAGATGTGCTTAGTCATGCCACGAAGATGATTGAATTGATTAAGGTAGCTTTTGGAAATAAGAAATTGAAAATTTGTAATCATTTCAATTCCATCATTTGAGAATGTGAAATTCAAATATAAATCCAATGTCTGGGGAGTGTGGGATTTCAAAATGCAGAGGCGGCCCTTGGCCTGGGCGAGCTGGGCCGCCGCCCAGGGCCCCAGCGCTACAAGGGCCTCGGCCTGTTTACAAAATCCAATATAAATACGTTCTAGACTATACATATTGCAATAAATCTGTCCATAGTGTAGTGGAAAAGGTGTGCATTGTGATTGTTGGTGTCCATGGTTCGATTCCTAGGTAAGAATTTTTTTTAAAATTTGTTTTCGTTTTTAGTCGGAATATTATAGGGGCCCCATTTTAGGTTTTCGCCTAGGGCCCCGAAATTTTCCGAGCCGGCCCTGTCAAAATGACACCTCTTGAGATGCCATTTGTTTTTGGTCTAATTGGATTTGATACAAATTACAAAAGATTTGACACAAATCCAAATTCTCATATTTTTGAGTTCCCAAACATGGGATTTGAGAATCAAATCCTTGTTTCCATACAGTCTCTAAGTTGCATTAGCTCGTTATAGTTGCATTATCCATGGATCTCTAAAATTAACATAACTATCTCTAGAAGATTTGAACTATATAACCAATAACGTAATCAAAAGGTCCCAAGATACAAAATGCAAAGAGTAGGAAGCAAGTTACGCACAGTTTGTCAAATACCAATCACTATCAGCAAAATTCCGACGATTGACAAACGAAAAAAAAGTTTACCATCTTTCACCTTTTTTTTTGGTAGCTCACTCTTACCGGCCCACTAGGTTAAGGAGCCTGGGGTTTGGCTCGCTTCGAGTCCAACCTTAGTATTAGCTAAATCGGACTTGGGTTGAATTGTGTGGCCAACTTTTTAGGTTTAGCAACTGAGGTTAGACATGGCCCTAATTTTGCTTAATAACTGGGCCCTTTGGGCCTGACAATGTGGGCCGTTAGCCCATATGTCATCGGACCTCCACAGTTGTGGCAACTCATCAAATTCATAAAACCACATTTTCCTTGGTCAACGCTAGGTCAACAGGGATCTTCATCGTTTGGCGCCGTTGATACACATTGGGCCATCCATGTGGTTGGTATTGGCGCCATCTTATGGGGGACACGGACACCTTCCTCCAACCCACCACCCTCTTTTTTTTTTTTTTTTTGGTACAAACTACAAAGGAGCAGCATTTGCTGCCGGGGTGGGAGTATGAGGATTTGAACCCGGGACAACCCTCAGGCAGGTTGAGTTCCTAACCATTAGGGCAACCTTGATCCTACCCACCACCCTCTTTGCATTTATGTAAACCGCCGTCCACCGCATTGCGTTTCTAGTTCCGTCTCTGTGTATCAAATCAATCAGAATCCATCTAATATTATATAATAAAAAAAAAAAACTCTAGTTCACTGAGTTTTGAAATTATCACGGCGTATCGTAAATCACATTATCCTTCTTTTCGAAAATGTCGCATTTTCAATTCTTTTTCTGAGAAATGTCACGTCTACTCTTTCAAGTTTCTAACCTACTTAAAAATCGTTCTACAATAATAACACCTCACCCCACCAAATCAACAACTATATCTCCAAACACGCATTTAGTACCCCTTAATCCTTATTACAGTAAAATTAGTATTTTTTTTTTAAATTCTTTTAATACACTAATTTTAATACTCCATTTCATTCATTTGTTTACGTTGAGTCTGAGTTTCTCTCATAAAATTCGCAAACGATATGAATGAAATG
This sequence comes from Spergularia azorica, assembly GCA_038382645.1. NCBI lineage: Eukaryota > Viridiplantae > Streptophyta > Magnoliopsida > Caryophyllales > Caryophyllaceae > Spergularia > Spergularia azorica. The sequence continues at coordinate 10,670 of JBBYHQ010048410.1, read as the reverse complement.
AACGGAGTAGTGCCATTATTAGAATTATCAGTGTTTATTTCCAAAGAAAGAAAAATCCTTTTTACAGAAAAAAACAGCTCACTCTCACTGTCTTCTTACACACGCACAACACAAAACACAAAACACAAAACACTCACCTACTCAAATTAACTCAATAATGCCCAAATCCTCCACTCTCCTCTCATTCTAAATCACCCCCAAAATCCCCAAAAACTCTGCTTAAACACTCAAATTAACCCAAAAAGATGAAAACTTTATACATTATTTCACTAATTACCCTCTTAATCACCCTTCCCAGAGCAAAATCAACACAACCCATGTCCTGTTCCGACACTACAAGGCTCTGCACATCCTTCTTAGCACTAAAACCCACTCCAAATGACACATTGCCACTCCTCCAATCCACGTTTGATGTGTTACCAAAGGATGTAACAGTTGAAAACAGTCGTAAAGATTACGTCTTTGTGAAAAAGAACTGTTCTTGTGACTCAAGATTGAGGAAATACCTGACAACTTCAACTTTTACTGTGGAAGAAAGAGGTGGGTTGGTTAATGATTTGGTGGGTAATGCGTATGGAGGACTAGCGTTTTTACCGGATTCGAATAGTACGAGGAAAGCTCGGGTTGGTGAAGTTGTGGGAGTGAGGTTGTTATGTGGGTGTTCGAGTGGGTTGTGGAATTATTTGATGAGTTATGTTATGAAAGATGGGGATACTATTGCTTCTTTGGCTAGTAGATTTGGTATTAGTATGGAGAGTATTGAACAAGTTAATGGTGTTTCTAATCCTGATAATGTCACTCTTGGTTCCCTCTTTTATATTCCCCTTAATTCAGGTTTGCCCCCAATTTTTACCTTTTTTTTTTTTTTTTAAATCATGTTTGTTTTATGTAAATTTTTGTTGTTGTCTAGTTTGATGTTGGTATGCTGTTTAGTTTAATAATTGGTAGCTATCTGTTGATATGATTGGTTGATTTAAGTTTTGAAAAACTGTAATGAGGCGCAAATGTGAGCACGGATTTTAGACTGGGGTGGGGATGGGGAGGGAGGAATTGGGATTCTGAGAAATGTTTAGGACTTAAAATAATAGAAATTAATTACAATGTGTATTGGGGGGGGGGCGTGGTAAATAGTAATGAGGCGCAAATGGGAGCACGGATGTTAGTTTGGGGGTCGGGGGAATTGTGATACAAGAAGATATATGGAGAGGTATTCATGCTTAAAATAATGGAAAATAATTACAATGTGGGGGGTATGTGGTAAAATGGTAATGTGGCATAACCCCAGGAGACAGCAAAGTCTAATGTAGGAGTAGTATCTTTGAATATAAAGGAAATTCCTTGAAAAAGTTTGGAGATGGCGTAGTGTGAAATGTGAATGTTACTTTTGCCCTTTTAGAGTTTGGGGGAAGGGAGTTTGCTGTGTTTGAGATTCTCTTGTAGGAGTATTTCTTTTCATCCAATTGTAGGGACCCTTTAGAAAAGAGCACGTTTTGGGAGCTACTGGGTTGTAGAACAATTGTGCATGTGGGGAATTGGAATTTGCTCTAGTTATGGTTTTGGTATCTCCATACCTTTGTAAAAGCAGTTGCGGGGATCTAGTTTGCAAAACGTGTTGTTGCGAGAGTCATGTTTATACTTTACAGCACATTTGTGGTTTGCAGGACTTGATGATCATCATTCTGAAATAGTTAGGTGTTGACTATTTACTGGTAAAACGCATACATGAGTTGTTTGTGTTTCGGCTTTGATGTTGTCATACGTTTAGGGTTGATTAGATGAAAATGGCTTAAGGTCTGTTATGTGAATAGAAGAAATCCACATGAGTTAACTGCTCAAAAAGAGAATAATACAAGGAAAATGGACTGATTGCCAATTCTAATAGTTGTTGCTGACTTATGTTGACCCTTTTCTTTCCATGATATACTTGGACTAGGAATGAATGCTGTTCATTCTTACTTTTGAACCTTTTAACTGAGTATGAAATGGAAGGGGCAACATTTATCAATAAATTTCGGTAAAAAATGAATCCACCATAGTTTGCTTGCTTTCTCCTAGCATGTGAATACTTTCATGGTAAATTCTTTTTGCAAAGACAATATCACGCCTTGAAGCTTTAAACAACTAGAATTTCAACTTCATGTGATGATCAAGAGTTTGTTAATAGTAAAGCCCAGGATTGTGATAGTTTCTTGTGTGGAACAAACTTATATGTTCTTGAAGATGATCCAACCTTCTCGCTAAGAGTACTTCTATGAGTAGGATTGCAAAGTCAGGAACTTAGGATCAAAAAAAAAAAAAATACTTAGGATTGTGTGCACTGACAGATTGGGCATGGAAGTTGAAGCTGTCATTCTTCTTTAGTATACAGCCAAATTTTGACCATGCTTCAGCATATGAAAAACTTCTCCATAGTTCCGACGCCACAACTACTTTGAATGTATAAATATGTGCACTGCAGCTAGAAAGCCGATATGTCAATAAAGACCATGTTAAATTCATGTTAGCCAATTTTTTGATTGTGAATTGCATCTGTGCACTTTAATTTTGTGTTGGACTGTTGCCTTTTAGGCTCTCAATTATGTCTTACAAGCTTATAATTTATTTCAGTTCCTGGCGATCCATATCCCATAGAGACTAGTATTTCTCCGGCTCCAGCTCCTACAGAACCTATGAGCAACATAGCAGGTATGGTTTGCAATCTTGGATATTCTGTATTTCTGTCTCCTTCGACTGAGAATGAAACTAAGAATCATTCCTAAGATCAATAGCTGAGCGACAACTCGGCACTGAAGCAATGGTGAATGAGTCTGACTGAAATTATATAATAGATTACTCTTAAACATCCACAGGCTTTGATGTGATATAATATAACCCATGGCTACAAATGATTTATTACCTGAAGTATAGGGGTGAAGTTGGTTCCTCAATGTTTATGCTCTTGACTATTTTGCTCATATTAAGATGAAAGTATGCCTTTTGTTATCCTAAACCTTTCTCTAATTACTAATTCTAAGAAGTCCTTTTATGTTACTTCAAGACGCAACCATAGTCGTTTCTATCAAAACCGAGCTTTTGCTTAGCATCTAATAGTTGAGATGGTATAGTAAAGTCCCAGAAAGTGGATTTACCATTAATTTATTGAGCACTTAGATTTTATAGTTTGCTGCAAGAAGTGGCTCTTTTCTTGTGCTACAGTGAGGGAGTTGCGGTTGCCCTCTAGAATTGAAGATTATACTTGTGGTGACTTGTGATGTGTAATGATCATTGTCTTTGTCATCATTTCTTCGTTGTTATCATTTTTTGTGAGAAACCGTGTATGTGTAAGTGTAATATATAAGATTGCTGATATTGTTACTATCTTCTGACAGAAAACATTACAAACCATGAGAAGCACGTGCCCTATGGGTGGATCGTCGCAGGCCTGGGGATTTGCTTAGCTCTGATTGTCATACTTTTATTTGTATGTATCATCTTGAGGTCATCTGTCTGCCAGTCAGAGGAGCAGGAAACTCATCCAAAAGATCCTAGTGGAAGGCATGCTCATAAGTTTCAGATTCTGAGGAATACTAGTATCTGTTGTGCTTCTGGAAGGTTTTGCAACAGGTCGGATGAATGGCAGCAAAACAGTGTCGTACAACCAAACAACAATCAACAGATGAACATTCCAAGAGGTATCAATCGTCACTACTTATATATTGATTGATGCTCGTGTATCAGTAGTTAGGTTAACAAGACAGCTAATAATTACAGAACTCTCTATGGTCCATAGGCTTTACCCCTACCGGGATACACAGTTGTAAGCCAATCCAACCATAAGGCAGCCTCTTTGATGAGGTTTCGAGTGTCATAACTAATAGGCCCACTGCCCTTTCAGCCACCACCTCATTATTGAATATTAAATGTTCAATGGCCAAAAAATAACTATTTCGCCCTCGTAATTTCTATATCTGGCATTCCCGTGTAATGTATGTGTTCTGTTGGTCCTTACATCAAGGCATTCGACTTATTTAATTCTGTAAAGTAGGATTTTTTCGTGCACTTACGGAGTACATGTTGGTCTCACTTGACGAACTACCGATTCGGTGCAGCCATAGGAAATGAGGCGTTTGAAGTAGAGAAACCCGTTGTATACACATATGAAGACGTCTTGACAGCAACAGATGGATTTTCTGATGCAAATCTACTTGGCCATGGAACTTATGGTTCTGTGTATTATGGTCTCTTGCATGACCAGGTATGATGCTCGGAGACTGGTAAATTTGCTTCGGAATATGCGACTCTGGAATATTTATTAACTAGGATTGCTTTGTTTGGGCGATTATTAACTTCTTTTCGGTTAATTCTTATAGGAAGTAGCAATCAAGAAAATGACTGTTACAAAAACTAAAGAATTCACGGCAGAAATGAAAGTCTTATGCAAGGTTCACCATTCAAATTTGGTAAGATTCTAATTGAATTTAGACGATTCTTCCTTTCTTTTATTGCAATTATTTTTTTCACTACTCTCAAACTCTCAATTGTAACATCAATACTGGACTCATTCATTTTCATGCCCTTGAAGGTGGAGTTGCTTGGTTATGCCGCCACTGATGAAGATATCTTTGTTATTTATGAATTTGCACAGAAAGGTTCACTTAAGAACCATTTGCATAGTAAAGGTGAGGCCAACTGTTTCACATTATCTCTTACTAAAACAACCTGGGAGTACCTTCTTAATTCTATAAAATTATCTCTTTTTGACTAAGTTGTTAAATGCTTGGATATCTTGTTCACGTCTGGTTGACATGCACGTGAGGGCATGGTAGCTGAAAACATAATCCATAGTTCAATTATCACATTCTAGTGGTCATGTAAAACAAGTCTACTTAGAAAAGTGCGGTAAGGAGGGTTGGTAGGGGGCCTAGGGGCTGAAAACAGAAAAGCACAGTCTAATGGGATGGATTTTTTGCATTATTAGCGTTCAGTAACAAGGTTAAACATTTGTTCAAAGACATGTCGAATTTCGATCATAAGAATGTTTCCATGCATTATGCCTTCACTCTTAGTTCATGTGGGGATCCTAGCATCTTGTAGTAATTACTTTTTAGTAACATCATGAGCCATGAGACTTACCTTCTGATGGTTGTCGCACAGGTCACACACCCCTTTCATGGATCATGAGGGTTCAGATTGCTCTTGATGCTGCTAGAGGTTTGGAGTATATTCATGAGCATACAAAAATGCATTATGTTCATCGAGATATCAAGTCCAGCAATATCTTGCTTGATGGAGCGTTTAGGGGGAAGGTTATTTCTCGTGCCTGTATCCTTCATCATCCAGAATCCCATTTGTTGAGGGTTGACCGGTTCAAATTTGCCGTGCCTGATTTACATGTTTATTGATTTCAGATCTCAGACTTCGGTCTGTCAAAGCTTATTGGTACAGCAGGAGATGGAGAAGCTTCAGCAACAAGAGTAGTTGGAACTTATGGTTATCTAGCACCAGAGTGAGTGAATTAACCAGTTGGTCAAAATTTTCATCACTTCTGTATACGTGCTGCTTAACTTACCAAATTCTTTATAGGTACCTGAGCAATGGCCTAGCCACAACGAAAAGTGATGTTTATGCTTTTGGGGTTGTTCTTCTAGAGATAATATCTGGGAAGGAGGCTGTCATAAGGGTTGAAAGCTCACCAAAAGGTCCTGAGAGGCGTTCCCTTGTATCGATTGTAAGTACCCTCGATTCACAGGATCCTTCTGTCTATACACTGTACCACATTGCCTTGCCTATGTCATATAATAATCACTTGAGTACGTATTTGTGCAACTTTTTGTCCAAACTGCGTACATAGTCCAAGGCTGTCGTTGACTATCTTTCATGTGGTGAAAATGTAGATGTTGGCAGGTCTCAGGCACGTGCCTGATTCTATGAGCATTTCGAGCTTGAGGGACTACATTGATCGGAGTCTTATGGATTTGTATCCTCATGATTGCTTGTACAAGGTGAGATACTTGAGCCGCTATTTGTGTAAACAAGGTTGTCTAGATGGAACCTTAAGCTTTCGGATTAGGGGATTGAGTAATTAGCTAGTCTTTTGTACGATCATGTCACTTTCCTCTTAGCTAGAGACCACTTCTAAAATTCTGCTACACACTTCTTCCACATCACTTGCCTACCAAACCCATAACTATCAATAGGAATGAGCTGTCCCTGCAGTCCTGCAGTGGAATGCGCTTGATGCATATATGACTGCCCTATTAATGTCAGTGGGAAAGACTAATGGCGTGTTAAACCAGGAGATTAATTGGTAATTTGATGGTTCAGGGGGGGCTCCTTTCAAGCAGATACTCTGGTTTCTGAAAATATAGGATTGATAATTCTTTTTTTTTACTTAATTTTAATGGATACGTACTACATATGTCAGGTGGCAATGCTCGCGAAGCAATGTGTAGATGAAGATCCTATATTACGGCCAGACATGAAACAAATTGTGATATCGTTGTCTCAGATCCTTTTGTCGTCAGTTGAATGGGAAGCAACTCTTGCTGGAAATAGTCAGGTATTTAGTGGGCTTGTTCAAGGGAGATAGAAAGAGAGGGCTGATTGATTAGCTTGCTAGTGTCAGAACATCTCATCTGTGAAGATGTGCAACCCCTCTTTTAGGCTTTAGCACATAATTTTAAACTTATCTCCTCAATTTTGCTTATACTAAAAGTGTACAGTTAAAAAAGAAGGTTGTTTTTGAGGTTGTCCTAGTGATTTGTAAGATAGCATCAATTCTTTGAAACATTATAATGTAAGAATTATTCAGAACTGGAAGTCGAGTATTATTCAGAGTTCTAGCTGAATAAGTGTAGTTCAACTGGGGTTGAACATTCAAGACTGTGCATCTTGAATTTCTTGTGAAGCAACATTTCTTAAACGTTGTCACCTAAGTTTCAGCATTCGCGTTTTCTTATCAGTACATACTTGACCTTTCATTTCGAGTTTTCTGTACAAACATAGTACTTTAGTTTGTAGTACCGGCATATAACCTTCAGAGCTCTCAACAGCACCTATGTGAACATTCTGATGCAATACCTTTGAGATAATTGACCATGAAGTTTAGCATGGATCTAAATAATCAGAGGACACTGTCAAAAAATGAATATTTTTAAAAGATGTGCAGTTTCTCACTTATTTCATGTACAAGATACACATTATGAAGGTTTCAGGATCACAATTTGCGAATACTTATAAAGTATGGAGAGATGAATCCTCAAGTTCATCATTCCACGAATATATTGAAGTCAGTACAGTTCTTAGAATGCACGAACAGGTTCTTCAGAGGTATGGTACAGTACAGCAACAGCATCAAGATGCAGAAACTTACAGGTTACAGGATTACTTGCACAGGGAAGCTAGCACTCGTCGTGGTGGATCAAAGGATCTACGAGAATGAAGAACGGCCCAGTTATCAATCAGTAGAACATCACCTTTCTTCCAAGGAATTGCCACGCTTTCCTCTTCTAGGATATTAAGGCAGTCATACACAATCTCTGCTGGCAAAGGTCTCCCATCACCGAAGGTGACTGCCTTAACGGGATCATTCAGTTCATCTTTCCAACCTGTGTAAGCCGCCACCATGCTGTTGAACCAGACTTTACGCTGCCTACTTTCATCAAATTTGATAGCTGGGATTGGACCCATTACCGTTTTAACCCCGTTCTCCAACCATTCTAATTTCATACCTAACTTGACTGCCCTGTAAAAGAACACAGGTTCGACATAGTTCAGCAAAACAACAGAAACCTATATCCTAATTCCTGAACCTGAACCAGTTATCATATGTCAGACTGTCAGCCCAATCCAAAATGCAGACCATCAGCGCAACATGGTACAGAACTACCAACAGAAGTACAGATAGATGTTTTGAAATTCAGAGATATGAGCTCATTCTGCTCTACATATAGACACTGAAGGCAATGCTAGCTTATAGATTACTCTAAGCGTTCTCAGATTAATGAATATACGCGGTAATGAGACGACTATGTCACCGTCCAAACGACTGAAATCTAATCTTCAACAGGTTAAAATAGCAAGAACACAACAATAGTCAGGGGGACATGGACCAACTAAAACTTTAATTGTAAGATACTAGTCTAAACTCTAAAGTCACAAAAAGCACAGACCTTTGCTCGGCAATGCTCCTATCATCAGTCAAGAATGTGGATTTCCACCCGCGACCAATTGGAGACGAAGGATTATCACCTTCGCCCAAAACCCGAGTATAGATCAAGCCTTGATCTTCAAGCTGTTGGACAAATTCCGGGTGCTTTTCTTTCATTCTTTCATATATGATATGGCTAAGAACAATAGGGGTTTCTCCTCCACTCTTTGGCTCTACTTCACAAAAGAAAAACAATTTTGATGGAAACTCAGGAACCTGTCACAATATCCATCCAATCAAAATCTTATCACAATTGCACATTTCCCTCATAATGTAAAACACAAACATTACAATGTATAATGAGACCACATAGTAGGAAGTGTTTGATATTGTCATTCCCACAAATTAATTAATTACTGCCTCCGTTCCTTTAGATTGTTAAGTGTTAAGGTATTAGACCGCAAACTCAACTTAACCATCGAGTTAGGCTTTTGGTTCAGACGTCTCTTTCACATTTTGATTTGATATGAATTTCTCTCGTATATATAAATCAACCGACAAACGTTAACAATCCATAGTAACGGTTTGATATTTGCGAGTAAGGTACATAGGACCAAATAATGCCACGGGAGTGGGGATATGAGGATTCGAACTTGTGACAACCCCCGGCAGGTTAGTTTACTAACCACTAGGCCAAACTTGATCATCTGCAAGTAACATATTCTCGAAGCAATTCTCAACGCAATTTTCATTATGGGCTATCGAGAAATGTATGTTTTTACTAATCAAGCAGTAAATAATTCACAAACTCAATTAGAGATAAAAAGTAAAAAAAATAAAAATTACCTGAGCCATCTCATGGTGAAAGGGAATTTTCTGATCAGGAGGAGATTCATTGGCGGTAAAAACACGGCCGACAACATTACTCCGGGGAGCGGCGCCGCCGACATACGGCAGTTCATCGAACCCAAACGCCTCAACGACGTCGTTGAAGTCACTAGCAGAGTAGACCGGAAACCCCCGGAAAATAATGGCGCCAGATGAAATTAGGCGGGAAAGTAGCCATTGTTTCTGGCATTTTACAGCATCTGTAAAATTACAGATATTATTATTATTAGAATTATCATAATTTGGGGTTAATATTAGTGGGAAATGATTGTTTTGGTAGTGTTTTTGCTGGGGTACTTGAGTTTCTGTGAATATTTTTTCTGCCATTTTTGTTCTCTGTTTTCTTTTTTTGGAAAGATTTACAAAGTGAAGTATGATGAGGATGGAGTGTGAGGTGGAGTGGAGTTTCTTCGCTTTGGACCGGTTTTGCGTCTGTGTTCATTTGAGTCGAGAGGATATTCTTTGTTTGCTTTGGCACGACACCGTTTAATTCGGATTTGAGTCGGGTAATATAAAGGGGTAGCAGAGCCGTGTCCTTTGTTCTTTGCTTTTTTATGGTTGGCCAAACTAGCTTGGAGTATTATGAGTTATTGTGAGCGATCATTTGATATCGGCTTGATTAAGAGCTAAGGCTTTCTTATGGACTAGAAGTAGTCACATGTGACAGATTTACGGAGAAGGGTCATTTTGGACATCCTGCGTTCTTTGACCTCACTCTTACGTACGCTCAAAATGCACATGGTCCGGAGCTTCCTAAAAGGAAAGTTGGCTTTAGGTAGCACTATCAATTATGTCTTAAAACACTAGACTGTGCTTCTTATCAATTTACTATTGTAAATCACATTATCTATGATTTTGGCGATCCCATCATATAAAATTAGCTAATATTTATAAAGTAACCGCTTTGCAAATGTTAGATTAATTGTCAAGGTTTTTAACTAAAATGATTACCAAAAGTAGTATAACGGTCACCAATTATATAAACGGGATCACGATGTAAATAACATAGTTAGGCCCTGTGCGATTGGACTGCATTTTTCTAGATCTGATTTGATTTGATTTGATTTGATTTGAATTGATCTGATTTGATTTGAATAAATTTGATTTGATTTGATCTGAACTGAATTAACTGCAACTAGACAAATTAATAACTAAAAATAGACTACATTCATTGATTGTTATTTGGAAAATTCTGATTTGATTTGATTTGAATAAAGCTGATTTGATTTGATTTGATTTGAATAAATCTAATCTGATTTGAAAACACTGTTGAATAAGTTAAATCGCACAGGGCCTTAGTCTCTCAATACATGATTGAGAGACGGTCTCCCCGGCCCCAAGACCTACCGTCCAGTCAAATACAAATTACTCTGGACCGAGGTTCTTAAAGAGGATATTGGAAGAGTCTAGGGTGCAGGTTTGTCATGTGTCCGAGTCCAATAGAAGGGAAATAGCAACTCACGATGGAAAATGAGAAAGTATGTCAAAAACTTTGGTATATTGAACGTTTTGTTTTAATTGTGTACCCTAGAGTATACTAGTATATGTTAACCATTACCTACCTTATATAATTGAGATTTTTTTTCCAATTATCAATAAGATCCATACTTTATTTTTCGAAATCATAATCCGTAGATAAGGCCGCATATATATA